>UELV01177827.1:0-28002 GCA_900490015.1 Megastigmus stigmatizans | reverse complement strand
TATATATATATATATAGAGAGAGAGAGAGAGAGGGAGAGAGTCGAGATCAGTGGGATGACAGGTGTCGAGTCTCTCAAAACATTCCTGGCACGTGCCGCACTGCCGCTAGATAATTTACGAAGGCGTGGGGAGAAAGAGCGAGAGAGAGAGAGAGAGAGAGAGAAAAGAGTCTCAAAGCCGAGAAACTCGAGAGTCCGATGCGTTAATAGCCTGCACTCCACTTCGTCCCTCGGTCTCTGTCTACCTCTTTCTTTCTGCTCCGCGCTCGGTTGCGGTGTACAGGCCTTTTAACAGGTTACGCGCACGCCAGACAGCTCGTCGTCGTCGTCGTCGTCATCTCTGTTGTTGTCTTTGTCGTCTTGGGGCGCACCGTTGCGTTATATGAATGAAAGACGAGTTCGAATCCGCGTGCAGTCGACGCGCTCTTTTTTTACCGTCCATACACATATCCTATTCAGTTGCTTAGTCATTGCTATTCCGTCATCACCTGTATTTTCATTGCGCTGCCACTGGCAAGTGGGGATATTTATACGTTACAGGTTCATTGAGCTTAGGATTTTAAAATTTTAATTGATATTGCTCCGCTCGTATACTTGTGCGTACGAGCTATTAACTAGCTGTTATTCAAATGAAGTGCTATAATATTACTAAGAGTTATTGCGGCTGCTTTTTAATAACTCATGACGTGATTCTGCAGTCTTTGTCTAATAGATATTGTAAATGATCCAGTTTTCTCTGATTATCCAGCAATTTATGAAATAATCAAGTTAATATATGTGGTATATATAAATATAAAGAAGTTTATGATTTTCAATTTTATTCATTTAATCGAATTCCTGATATAAGATAAAATAGAGTACGTTTACGTATAATTGCTGCAATGAAAAGATTTGATGTAGTCGAAGTTCGAAAGCGTGCCATCGAGCAAAAGAGAGTTTGTTAAGAAACGATTAAAGGGAATCATAAAGTTGCAGCAGGCCGTTAGCCTTAGGCCACCGCGCGAGGGCTTTAAAACTGTAACTCAAATAGTTGTCGTTTTTTCCTCTCTTTCTCTCTCCCATGCACTTGTAAACGCAACTATTTACGCCGAGCGCGAGGGGGAGATATCGCAAGTTGCGGGGTTGTATAAACTGCAGTGAGTCGAAGAGTGAGCGAAAGAGAAAAAGAGAATATCGGGAGGTACACACACTACATACACTGTAAGCTTGCTGCGAAGCCCACTGCAGTCGACGACCGTAAGTCGGTGACAGGTTATTAGTCTACCACGAGTCTGGCGTCGCTTTCATCCCCCCTCTCTCTCTCTCTCTCTCTCTCTCTCTCTCTGTCTCTTTCCCTTTGGAATAGTGGGTTAGGTGTGACGCTGCCCCAGTGCGGACTCGTGTCAGACTCACCGACGCGACACCACTTGTTTTCCATCTTCCTTTTGTGTTTGGCAATTCGACTAGCACCGGCGTCTATACTTGGTTCGAGCGCCATAACAAGGATAAATTACTGAGAAATGCAAATGGGCCAGTAAATGGGCGTCGAGAGTTAGAAGGATGACGGCGCTACTGGTGCCGCTTCTGCTGCTGTTGTGCTTCTTCGAAAATTTAGTACTTCATAAATCAAACGGCAACTCTCGCGGTCTGTCGCGAACTAAGAAGATTCTTCCATTTTTATGTTTCTTTTTTTTTCCTCTTCACTCCTTCCACGGGCTTGGCATAACGAGTGCGTGCGGTTGCCCTTGGCGTTGCACGCGGTCTTTTATACACGCCTCTCTGCGCCGCAATCTTTCGATCGATGCTACTTGGTCATTAACGTCTTGATTTGTGGCCAATGCCTCGATCGACTTTTACTGCTATTTTTAAGCCGTGATTTCATTACCATAATACAGAGTCGCTAATAATAGGATTCGTCCCTTGATTTACGAGGTGTGACAATAAAATTAGAAAGAAGTGACGAGCCAGATAGGAGTGTTTAGTGGATAAAAGGAAAGTTACATGCTCTCGGACATTACTAATATAATTAAACGTTACGCAAGGCGATAAAAGCTCCAAGTGTCTGTAAAGTACTTGGAGGTGTATCCGAGTTACACGGACATATCACTAAAAATATATCGTGTTTGCCGAATGGATTTGCATTTCTAATTCCCACGTTAAATCTCGGCAGCCGACAGATAATTATCGTGCGCGTATAGTCGCGGGCAATCGATGCGTTAAATTTACGATAACGCGGCTCCATAAAAAGAACTTCTCGAATATATTACCGAAACATTATAATACCGATTTCCATTTGATCGGACAATAATTAGAACGCGAGCTCCTTTTATGTATCCCCTTTTTTCCCTGCGCCTGTATCGCCAATAAACGCACGGTGCTAAATCGATTCCATAAATCTCGATTCCGCTATTCGCTTAAAATTTTAATCATCCATATAAATATTAATTAAGGGGCTCACCCAAGCGTCTAATAGATATCTCTCCCTTAAGATTTCGCGATAATGAGTTATTCGACGGTCGAGCTCAATTTGTGGTGTCGATGTCGTCGGACCAGTTTTCCCCTCTCTGTCACTTTTTTCCCTTCAGATCCCCAAGTCCGTACGATTCAACATCCTCACAATGGCGCTATTGATCCCGCTTCTTTTTTAGAGCCAAACAAATCGAGTGGACGAACAAAAGAGCAGGAGAAGAAGTGCGATTACATCATCGACTACTGCAGCACACCGGTACACCACTACACTCGCCGTAACACAAACATGCGAGGCACAATGAAGACGAGAGACCACCGCTGCAGCCGAGATATCGCGAGAGACTTTCTCTTTCCTTGGCCACGTGCAACAACCCTCTTTATCTCCGTCTCTCTCTTGCTCTCTCTCTCTCTCTCTCTCTTCTCTCCATTCTTTACTCTTGGTCCGATTGTAGTCGGGGATTGTGCAGGTCGTCGAGCGAGCGCGCATTATTGCCGTAATCTAGGTCTAGGCGCCGGCTTGTCCTCGGCAGGTGTCGCACGGCGGCTCCATTGTTCCCTCTCTCTCTCTCTCTCTCTCTCTCTCTCTCTGTCTCTCGCTCTCCCTCTCTTCAATGAAACAGCTCTTGGTTTTCGCAGTCACGCCACGCGCTCGCTCTCTCGCACTGCAGAGGAGCCGACAAAACATTTGCGGCCCGGAATCTACATGCACATTCTTCTTCTCTTTCCCTCTTGTCTGGCGCCTCTCGCACACAGCAGCAGTTCCTCCTTGAGGTTTAGAGCTCGAGAAAGTTGAGTCTCTCTCTCTCTCTCTCTTTCACCTCCCGAGGGGGACATGCCTTCGGCATCGTAAATCCACGTGCACCACCGCCGCCAACGCGTACACTTTCTTCGGCTATGCATGTGTGTAGTGACTGTATATATGCTCGGGCCGGGTTGTTGGCTTATTTACATGCGCAGGGTCTGCGTCCGCGGAAAAACGAGAACTCACGGCTTGGTGTGTAGCCGTAGTGGCCTTTGCTCTCTCTCTCTCTCTCTCTTTCCCTCCCTCTCATGTGTTTCTCGACGTACACGTGCCAGAAGCCGAAGGCACGTGCGCGAACTTGGGGAATTTTCGATTCCGACCTTTTGCTGCTTGATTTATGCGCTCCCATGCATATATTCATAATGTGTTTTCTTTTGAACGCCGCTGATCGAACGTTTCGAGTTGCGCACATCTGAATGTTCTTATCTGCTGATTATGCTGAGCCTTCTTAATCACTTACTTCTTATTAGAGAATGAGTTTTGATTAGATATGAATAACGAATATGAATCAGTGATGATGAACGATGTGACTTTATCTAAGTATTCTAGACTCTGGCAACTGAATTTAAAGATCAAGGAGGATATTCTAGCAAGGTAAAATGATTTCAAAATGCTCATAATTTTAACGTCTACCCAATTGGAGAGTCTTTGATTGTTAACTAAAAATTGTGTTTAGTACATTTTAACCCTTTAGTTCACTATTTTGGACGAGTATACTTTTATCAGTGCACACTTAAATGAATATTTTAAAAGTCATTTTTAAAAACTTGTTTTCCATTTTCCTGTGTGAAAATATTTAGTGCAACCTATATTTAAATAATTCATACTAACTTAAGTATAGAGTAATTGTAGAAATGAACATACTCAAATTATGCATATTTTATGGAGCATTTATAAGTAAATACGTCAAATCGTTTTCAGGTAGTTTAAGTCAATAGTTTGAAATACATACATATTGAACAAGGATTATTGAACTGTTTGAAATTAACATTTTTTATAATAGAATAATAGTGAATTCCAAATAAAGTTAAATGTCTTTATGTAACATATTAAGCTAGAAATTGTTGAATATGTACATAAATGACATTGAGATACTTTAGCTAAAATAATTCTTTAGTCTTTAGTTAACACGACGTTTTGAAAACCATTTTGCCTGGTCTTCTTATAATGGATGTTTATTTTCGAGTAAATCATTATTTTGCACATAAATATCTCTGGAACATAAATCGCATCTCGTAGATGATCCTAATCGCTTGTATAACATATTACTCGTGTCGCAGCATTATACAAACACATATCTTGAGTATTCGATCGATTTCCCTGTCTCACTTCGTTTCGATCGCAATATCTCCCTATTTCGATCTCCGTATAGTCTTGGGCATCGTCTATCTCGTGCCTCTATCTCTCTTCATCCGTCATCCGTGGCACACCGCCACCGCATTGTGTGCCTTCGTCTTCCTCTCTCCTCTCTCGTTTCGCCGAGGCGCGTGCCTTAAGAAACTGGCACGCGCCCAGAATCACTCGAGCATAACACTTCTCTCTTTTTATCCCGCTCCCCATGAAATTAGCAGAGGTGCAGGTAAGTAAAAAGGGAAACCGACTATTGGAAAGAATCGACCCTGAGCAAAATTGAAGATCAACCACTGTACAATTAAAAATCTGAGCTAAAAGAGTCGTTTCCCTCTCTTCGCTAACTCAAAAATACTCCTCGTAGGTGACGAAAAAGGCAAACGAGAAAGAAAGTACGAGTGTTTGGTACCGACCCTGGAAAAAAGTAAAGAGCAAGATAATATTTGGTTCTAACCCTGTGAAAAACAAAAGAAAAAGATAAAGTTAGCGAAAGAATGTAAATGCGAGTCTAGAGCAAAGAAAAGGACACGAAAAGTCAAGTGCACGCTAAGCAAATCCACGTGGTGTTGAGAGGAAACAGCGTCGAGCTGCTGTTCGTCGTGTGTGCCATTACTACTTCGGTGACTGTCATGCGGCGTGTGATGAGAAAGAGACGGATACACCGATGGATGTGTGTAAGTGCGGGTGAGTGTTTGTAGTAGCGGCTTGTTCATGCTCGGTGGTTCGTTGGTCGGCACAGGTTCACAGAAGCCATTCACACTTGGCATACTGCGGTATAAAGAAACATCACCGAGAGCCTAGAGGCAATAAAGAACTTGGAGGTGTGCAGCAGAGCAGTGGTAGTGCTCTCAGAAAGCGAGAGTGGAGAAGTGAGTTTAAAAAGGGTTAAAGACAATGCGAGACTAAAGAACTTTTCCATATAGAGGAACCAGATAGACTAGAGCCACATAAAGAGATAAAAAACTTTGAGGCTTTAATGATATTTTCTTTTATGTATGAAGCACTGACAGCATTGCAGTTAAGGTAAGTCTAATGAAGCTAAATTTAATAATGAGTGCACGTATAATAACAAGGGAAACCTACGATCTCCGCGAAAGCAATTTTACTGAAACTTTTGGAAGTAGTTTTTGGTACCTAAAAATGAAGTTTAGAAATAATTTTAGCGACCAATGGGCCCAATCTTTCACGATAACCTCTATTCAAGCCAAATACGCGAAAATTCATATCCAGTTGTTTCATGCTTTACAGATTAGCGACTAAATAAAATATAAAATGTTTCCAAATCACAAATGAAAGTAAAAAGCTCTACTCAATCGAAAGTTATGAGCGTTTCAAAATTACACATAATCTCGCACTTAAAACTCTTCATTATTTTTATATTAATTTAAAATGCAAAATTATGCCTAATTTTTAAATTCTGATAACTTTTGAACTAATTCAGCTATTTACGTATGTAACCTCTCAAATTGAAGGTCGCATTCTCAATTTTCATTTCTAATTAAGAAACGTTTTTTGTTTTCGTCTGTTGCTAAGCGTGAAGCAACTTGTAAAATTGTGCCCATTGGTCGTAAATATTAACAGTTGGTTCTAAACTTCATTTTCAGGTACCAGAATGTACTTTCCAAAGTTTGAGCAAAATCGCTTTCTCGGAGATCGTGGGTTCCCCTTGTAAGTGTAATGACTATTTATTTTTTGTCATGCTATTAGAAGAGACAGTTGTTGATAAATTTTAATAATCAGAAAATTATTACAGGTAATTTTTCAATTATTTCATTGATATAATTAATTGTCTTTAGCTATATAATAGTAAGAATTAAATATTAATATAGCTTGCATATTCATTGAAAACTATCACTTGTCCTTTTAAATTAATATGTAAATCAATTATTGCATAGTTAAACTTTATGCATAAAGTATTAATTCTGCAATATTTCAGATAAACTTTTATGAGCGAAATGCAATTTTAAAGCGCTTGAAAAAGAGAAATAATATTCAAGCTAGAGAGAGAGAGGAAATAAGAAAAAGAATCGTTAGCATTGACAATGATTGGGGTGAATGGAAGAAGAAATGCGTCGGGTTTCAGGGTCGAAGGAGATAATGCTCTTCCTGGTCTAGTGAATGGAACAAATCACCCGACGTGTCCTGCAGTAGCGCCGACCGAAGGGTCGACAAACCCATTTTATTTTACAGTCTTCCTCCGTGTCTCTTTTTCTCTCTCTTTCTCTCTGTCCCCGACTCTCCGCTGCATCTGTCTCCTTCGCTTTCGCGTTTGCAATATATATATACAGCCCCACCATCACGTGCATTTACACGCGATCGTTCCACTTTTCCGCTTTAAGCCGACACCGACTGCTGGGACCTGTTCAAGGTCATCGGCCATGTTTATGTACACACAGAGAGACAGAGTGAGAGAGAGAGAGCATATATAGCTGTGTTGCAGAGCTCAGCTGAATACTGTGCGGGCGATTTGAAAGATTTAGAGATTGCCGGAACGCCGTTTATCTTGCATGAATGGATCGTTATCTCCATTCAATGGGATTATACGCTATCGCGCGGATCTAAAGACACGCGCGCGCGTTGACGTCGTTATTTTATGAATTGATTTGTTCCTGTCTCGGCGGCGTCGATTTCATCACGATTACAGTGCAGCGCGATACTCGTACATTCATGCTAATGCAATTTTGTCTGCGGTGTAGCGTTTCATTTGTCATTCTATTACCGATCGTCGAATTTATATTTATCTTGCTTTGTATGTATAGATACTGGTTTTTACTTTTCATCAAAAATGCTTTTTCTATTTGGCCATCAATTTTTTTTTAATCGCGTAGATAAACTTTTACGGACATGTCGCGATCATACTGAAAGTTAATAAAGCACACAATTATTGACGATAAGTATATTTATTTTATTGATCAATTATTTGCCGCATTAACTGATCGTGTAAATTGAAAGTGTTTAATCGATGCTAATTTAACGTGCAATTATATATCGGTTATTATGAATTAAAATATGCAATTGTGTAATTCCTAGAACTTGTTGATTAACAGTTGGTTTTCAATTACTGGTGAAGCTATTTAAACTCCTATTATTCATAAATATGTATTCAATGCTCAAAAGACTACATTAAAAAATAAACTTTGGAATTTCGTTAAGCGATACAAGCCTTTGTCGCAATGTGTTGGTAGTTGAACATACATAATGCATAAATTTCATTCATGAGTTTAAGTGAAGAACTGTTTTGCGCGACATGAAAAGAAAAGTGGGAATCGCACAATTATGTTACACTAGACGAGGAAAACAGCGGCTCGAGAAGAGTAAATTTCTTCACGTATTTTGCAAGCTTATTAAAGTCAGTGAAGTGTCAAAAGAAGCGGCATGCTTCCGCGTTCAGGAAAGAGAAAGAGAGGAGTGAGAAAGTTAGTCGAGGGAGGTTCTTCACTCGGGATTTTAAGATGCAAGGCTGCACGTTATTCGCGTGTATGTACATATACCCTTGTGTTCTCGTAGCTTCTCCACGTTCATTCATAAGTGAGGAAAGCCGTTCGCCCATTGACTACCCACTCATCCGGTAGCTATATATACAAGCTCCTTCCATCCTGATCGTTTGTTCCTTTCTCTTTCTCTCCTTTCCTTTTCACTTCACCCTCCCCCCTCCCGTCTCTCTCTCTCTCTCTCTCTCTGTCTCTCTTGCTTCGCCCTACATATTTTCAGCCTTGGGGTGGCTCATACGCGAAGACGCTTTACACACACGAGTATATGCATGCCAATACGCGGGGAGAGATTGCATGTGGAGTGTGTAGTCGAGGGCATGAATATGCTACAACAGCCACGTCGCACAGTACACAATCTTCGATCGCGAAGGAATTTCCCTCGCTTGTTTATAGCGGAGCTGAGAAGAAGATGGAGGAGGTTTGTGACGATAAATTCAAGTCGGGGCATGAATGGTAAATTTGGGGAAGTGTATAACGGTTTAAGGTAATGGATCAACATTCGAAGGGAGATTTATTTATGGCTATAGCTATTAAGCCTGGGAATTTGACGTGCATAGGCAATTTTCCGGCATTGCAGTAATAATAATATTTTGATCAACAATTAAACATTTTATTACACGTGCTTAGTTTTAATAAATTATTATTGCTTGCAATATTATTTTTAATTACCTATTGATCCCTTATTGTTGTTTAATAAATCACGAATTACACTAGATTAATATTTCAATAATTAAATTAAATTTTTAATACCACAGAAAATATAGAACAATTTCTATTTACAAAAAAAAAATAGATCGTCGCACATTTTTTATGTACCGTGAACGCAAGTGGCACGCAAAAGAATTCCAAAAAAAACTTGATCTCATCTTACAAAAATAAGACAGTTACAACAAAAAGCAATTGCTGGTCGACCACAACTCGTTAAACCACTGCCCATATCAAATCGCAAATCTCTATTAAATGATCTCGAGAGCGCCTCCACTCATTCCACAGAGTCGCGGGGAATGGAGCTGAGATCAGGAAGAAAGAGGGAGATAAAGAGAAAACACAAAGCTTGGCACGGAAGGAGCATTAAAGGGAGACGGAAGATGGTGCAGGAAATATAGGTAGATCTATAGTGAGAGAGAGAGAGAGAGAGAGAGAGAGAGAGAGAGAGAGAGAGAGAGAGAGAGAGAGAGAGAGAGAGAGAGAGAGAGCACGCTTCAACTGGCAATTAAGGAAGGGACCAAGCAATGGTGTGGCGCGCCTCTGAAAGATTTCAGTCATTCCTTCCGCCTCTCATTCACTGGGTCAAGTTCAAGCGACAGGCCAGCGGCGCTCGGCTAGAGAAAGACGCCGGATAAAAAGAGAGAAAGAGAGACAGAGGGGGAGTGAGCTAAAGGGAGAGAACGAGGGGGAGAAGAGGGACAGAGAGAGAGAGAGAGAGACTGAGAGAGAGATGGCGAATCGATGAATGGACGAACGCGAACGTATGCGCGCTGTGCCGGGGCCGCCACAAGGGAAAGGGAAATCGCTCTTCCGTTACTAACCACCGATCGATGCTTTATCGAGATAACAGGTAGACGTGAGATAGGTAGGCAGACTACGAAGTTTCGAACGGCAGTTTAAAGCCCACGAGTAGTCACCCTCTCTCTCTCTCACTCTCACTCTATCTCTCTCGCTTTTCCCCTCTACTCGTCCCTCTCCCTCTGTACGCCTCTGTACGCCTCTGGCTCTCTTCGTAAATGTAGGTGAACTTGTGCGCGCTTCATCCGACGCAAACCGCAAGTGGCTGTATATATGCATGCATGCAGACGAAACGTACTCAAACGCCAGAATATACACGCACGAACATGCACATACACACGCTATACATGTGGTGCTACGTTAGCCTATATGTATATATTCACATACATATTATACGACGCACCTACGCGTGCAGCTGCTCAACTCCACGTGCTTCGCGTAGCCCACCCACGTGCGTACCCTGTGGTTTTTTGCCGTTTATTTTTAGCACCATCACCTTCCTTCTACTCTCTGTCGCTGCTGCTATTGCTTTTTTACCCTCTCTTTTTGCTTTCATTCTCTCATTACTGGCACAGTTCGTTACCGGTTTAGCCGAGGACGGAGAAAGGTCTGACCGTTAATTGATAAGATTCGATTGTTTATATGCGTCCTTTCGTGCTTTATTCTCTTTTTTTCGCATTTGTTGTTTTGATCGGTGCGCTCGATTGATTTCAATTTCTAAACGCTGTTTTTATCCATCTATTTCCATCCCATTGCATTTCAATCCTATATAAATATAATATTGAATAATAAGTCGTTTTCGATCCTGAGTCTCGATTAGTCGAAAAAAAAAAGAAGCGTGTCTGGTCTATAAATAACCCGCGAGCAATTATTCACTTGTTCTATAAATATTCCGCTGATAGGTTAGAAAGGAATGCTGGGAAAACAATAAGTCGTGCGTCTCATAAGTAAATAAGCTGCACGTAACGTCAGCGCTATACACAGTCGCGCATTACGTAATCGGTCTGCCGGCACATCTACGCTTTGAAAAGCAGAAAAAGAGACTGAAACAAGTGTGGCTGGAGTAAAAAAAACGGCTGCTGACGGTATTGGAGAAGCAAATAAATCGCGCAACTGATCGGTATAGACAAACGATGACTAACGAGCTTGCCGCCAGCTTTCTGGGTCAAGTTCGTGCGTGCGCGTGTGTGTACCGCGGCGACATTCATAAGAAGTCTCCCGCGAGGTGAGCTGGCTGTTGCCGACAAAAAACCAAGTAGGTGGGGAGGGGAGAGAGAGAGAGAGAGAGAGAGAGGAAGGCTCCCGCGATAGCTTTTGCGTCGCTAATGAGCGATCGATGGCTGATTGAGATATCGTCCGGTGGTAGACCACCGCCAGGCCAGTCTCGACGACCGCGGCTCGCTGACACTTTTACTTTTTTCCCGCTCCCCTCTTCTCTTTCTGTCTCTTTTGCCGATGATGCTCGACGCGAGACAGCTCGCAAGCACGCCTGGATCTCGTTTTGCCGTTTTCGGTCGCGAGCGGAGGATGCGAAACCTTTTTTGGTCAGCCACTGTGGAATGCCGATGCCGGAATTTCTGTGACGTGCAGCTTAAAGCTATTGCCGTTCAACGATTAACCGTTATGAAATGGAAAATGGTTGGAAGCTGTAATTATTCAATGTTTACGTTCAACAGCTTTGACGCGGATTTGTCTCGGCTACCCGTTATCGTACAAATTTTACATTTTTTTTACCGATCTAATATTATTTAATTTTACAGTTTTATTTAACGATATCGTATTTTATTCCTTTACACAGGATTAAAAGTATTCATGTCTTGGTTATCTTAAATATGAATTCTCGTAATAAATTGAGGGGTAAAAAAGGTTGAAGACTATTTTGAAAGAGTTGTGTCGTTAGAGATCTAAACCTGCAGAAAGTGAAATCTAATAGTACAGCAGTCCGACGGCAGGTGTCCAAACGAAAACGAAAATATACGCGGTTAAGAAATCGAGAAAGGCAAGTTGAGGGCCATTGGAAGTAGCGCGAGGGTCCTGGAACTCGATCGAGTGTCGAAACTTTTGCCAGCCGGAAGAGCGACGCATCGAGGGGTCACAGCGATGCTGCTACTGTGTAATCGGCCGCGCGAAAGAGAGAGACAGCAGCAAAGGTGCGGGATATAGGTACAGGGTAGGCATGCAACAGTAGTTATCGTGTTACGGTTCGCACGAGCTGCTCGTAACTTCATATCACCGCGGTGTGGTGGTGGTGCTGCTGCTGCTGCTGTTGCTGCTGGTGGCCGCGCGAGCTCGTAGTAACGGCACGCGCAACCAGCCGAGCGAGCGACCCTGCAATAAAGAGAGCAGGAGAGAAACCCGCGCCGCTCCGATGTTCCTACACTGCAGAGACAGAGACCGAGATAGATACACAGACTTCTCTCTTTCTCTCTCTCTCTCTCTCTCTCTCTCTCTCGTTTGCACGCTTGCTGTGCCCCCCTTGTTTTACCATCAGCCACGACCCGAGAACCGAGACTGGGTCAAGTTCAAAGCGCTTATGATAACATTTCCTCTGTGTTCCACTTGCCTCCCCCCTTGGCTGCGTTACTACTCCGCGTGCGACCCGCTGCCACATTCTCTCTTGCTTTTATTTGCGATTCCCCACGTGCGTTTTCTCTCTCTCTCTCTCTCTCTCTCTATCTCCGTCTGTGTAGATATGTAGCTGTGCGTGTGGTTTCTCTAGCCTACTTAGCGTCAAAGAAGATTAAGTCTGCGGACCAGATAGTGATAATTTTTATGCGATTGCTGAGTAATTTGTTGAAGAGCAAACGCACTTTACATTTTTATTTTAATAGGGAAAATTGATAACTCCCTTGGTGATCGGACTTGAGTTTTAACACAGGTAAACTGAGTAACTGAGGCATAGTAAATGAGTGTTTAGGTTTTTATGGTAAGCAGACAACAGTCCAGTAACTAAAGCTTTTATTTTTTATTCTTAATGTGCCTAATATCAAATCTTATGTCAATCGGAAGATGCAAAAATGGATAAAAATAAATGAAATAAACAAACTGTCTCATTAATGGGCACAATAACTACTGCCCTTACGAATTGTTAGTATCTGTGGATTGGTGGTGTTGGAACAATGTTATACGATGCGCAAATACGTGAGATTAATTACAGTTAACGCTAACTACGCTTTTATCACGGCTGATATTCCATTGAATAACTTTCTTTTTACTCGACTTTACCGCATCTCGTCATATCCAAGCTTTGTTCGCGAGTGTTTGAGCTCCCTTCTTTTCTTTGCTTCTGAATAGGTAGTTCTTGGTACTTCCGGTCAGCGAACACGAATCGCTTGTATTTGCACACAGTTCTTGAACCTAGCACAAGATATAATGACGAGAGTCTGCAATAAAAATAAAATAGAGTAAAATAAAAATACTGAATACGTTTGATATTGAATAGTTTGATTCGATAATAATCTCAATTGCTCAAGGAGGTTCAAAGCTGTTATTAAAATTCAGGGAACGGCATAAAATTGAAAAATAAATATTTTTCAGAATATGAGAAATCACCCTGAATTTTTATAGTATTCCTTATCAAATTTTTTAACGATACAATAAAGATACGAAAAACTTAAGTTAGAATAGAAAATAATTTAAAGAATACTTTATTTAGTCCTTGCTCGAAGTTTGTTACCGACCATTTTAGCAAAACTACATCTATATCATCACAGTTTTGCGCGTAAGCTTGCGACGTCACCATTCAATCGCGAATATATTTACCTTTTTGTCCTTTGACCACCGAAAAAGCCGTAGCCTTGCGCGTAGTCGCGCCTGCGTGCATTCGACATACATTTTATTGAACCAATAACATCAGTCGGCTCTTAGCGAGAAATTTTTCACGCAGCAGTCACTACCACGCGAATGGTACAAATATGTAGAAGAAAAGACTTCGGTCAACAATTACCCCGGCACTTTAGATTTATTTCAAGCCTTCTACGGCGTAAGGACATAAGTGTATTATAAGATATTAATATAGAAAATTGTTTATAATATTTTTTTCCATCTAAGTTTCATTTGACATTTCGTTCTAACACTTCGAAAACTTAAATAACTTACTGTCAAAAATGATACTCGCAGCCACTACATTTTCGTTGATCATAAGTAGTAACAAGTACTTTATGACTGCAATAAAATTGCTTCAAATTTGAAATGAAGAATCTCATAAAATTCACAATAGCCTCAGCGTCAGCCAAAAGTGATTCCATCCCACCCACATAGGTTTGTATAGCCGCATGCAAGTTGGCATTGTGCGCGGGATGTCACGTGCTCCGAACGTTTATATAAGCTATCTTATGTGCCGGAATCGACAGGAGCTTGTGCAACAAGTGTAAGAGCAGTGAATGCGAAAAGAGAGGTGTGGTATATATATACATAGGCGGTGGAAATGGTGGGTGTGGCGTATTCGAGGAAGAGTTCCGCGCGCTTCGGGCAGGACGCCTATGAAAACGTACCAACAGATAGGGAACGAGGAAAAACGAGAGAGATGGAAATCAGCTGAAAAAATACGTGCATGCATGCTGAGCTCTCGAAAACTGCGGTCGTCACTCTCTTTCTCTCTCCCTCTCTCTCCCTCTCTCTCCCTCCCTGTCCCTTTCACTAGCAAGCTTTCGGTTTCACCAAGTTCGGCGCGTGTTTGTATATTCAGTGGCTAGGAAACTTCGGAAAAAGAAGAGACAGAAGGGACAGGCGATGGAGCAGGGGGTGGAGAAACGTGAATAAATCGAGGGACATTCGACGAAAGTAAGAGTGAACACGCTCGGGGCATTTAAACTTGTTTTCCCTGTGGTTTGATGACACTTTTCAATGTTTAAATTCGCATTTTTTTCGAGCTGCCTCACGAGCGATTGAAACCGATCGATTCCTATCGGATTGTCGCTTTTTCTGTCCTATGACCTTATGATAAACGAGATCGATTTATTGAATTTTACTCCAGTAAAGATTAAATAAATATTTAATGTTGCAACCTTTTTACAAAATTGATATCCTTTTTTGCTTTTAAACTTCTTTAAATTTTACATAATTATGTAAAATTAATCAAAGTTTATAAAAAAATTTCCAGTAAATTTTGTGTTTAATCATTTATCTCTCAAGATGGGCACATCCGTATGTCAATAAGGCATTCATACATTACGAAAGAATAAATAATATATTCAGTACGAAATTCACTTATCGAAACGACCCATTCATAAAGAGAAACAGGTGTAATCGGATTGAAGAAAAAGGTAGCAGCCGTAGCAGCAGAGTTCATCGCTCGCTTTATAGTTCAGCCTATATGCAGCAGGCGTATCGGCCTTGATCATGATTTGATTAAAGTATCAAGTATCCCTGGTTGCAATTCAAGCGCATAAAGCCGTGAGAGAGAGAACGAGTCGAGAACTCGCGCGACGATCCATCTTCGGTAGTGTGAAAAAATGCCGCTCCACGTGTCCTGGCTGCTGCTCGACTTTTCGTCGAGCTCGGCTTCTCTCTGTGTGTGCACGCGGAATGAAAAATGAGCCACTAAAGTCGCACAAATGGACGCGTAACAACTTAATTATGTTCCCCTATCCGACAAAACTCCCGTAGATTGTAGTGCGCGACCCGCTAGGCTCTAGCCCCGACACTGAAAATAACTAGGGATTAAAGTGCGCCAATTATGACTGTCAACTTAAATTTATGCCGCTTGTTGCTCGAGATATATTTGTTCTTGGCTACTCTTTTCCTCTCTCTCTCTCTCTCTCTCTCTCTCTCTCTCTCTCTCTCTCTCTGCTTTATAGAGATTAGACTTAATTAATGTTAGATCTTGATGGCTATTAGGACGAAAAACAAAGCGCTAACCGTCCATCATTTGTTCCAATGGAAAGTGGTAAAGAGTAAAAGTTTAACGTAGGAAATGTTATGCCTTTAATAGTATTTGTACTTAAATGAAAAAACGTATGCATTAATATGAAAATATATGAGCATTAATTGATCAGTGATAAAAATATAATACTAATGTTCATAAACTTTTAGCTCCATGAACCTGTAAATGTAATGAACACGGCTTGTATAAATTGTTGACAATAGAAGAATCTGTTATCCGTTGTAATAATGTTTCTGCTTCGTTCGTGACTTTGTCTCTGTAAACGTATTGATAAGTTCTGAAAAGCCAGCTCTCGCTAAATTTGCCTCCACATACCGATATATTAGGCGGTAAAACGTCATTGGACAAATCGACTCCTGGTTAACCAATATTAATAACTCATAAACCGAAAGCTCTGAACAGTGATGCATAGCACTACAACACAAGCATCAACGACAATGCGATTGCAGCCGGTTACAGGGGTCTCCCGCTGCAAACGGAGCACGCGGACATCTTCATTAGCTGTTCCGATCATGGCTATTAAAACGAAACAGACGCAGCTCGTCGCTACAAAAAGAAAAGATAAAAACGAAAAGCGCTAAAGTCACGTGCGCGAATCCAAGGAAGAAGGCGCGACGAGCGGGGGGATCAGGCGCAAAAATATCAGCCAGCGGCTGTATACGCGACCTTATAGAATCCGCGGGAGTCTCGGGGAATGTGCCGGCGTGGCCTTTTTCGCGGCGGCATCTCAGCGGCTACTCTACACACCGGAGGATACGTACAGACCGAGTAACTGGTATACCTCTACCGTCGACTAACAGAAAAAGAGCGAAGGGGAGAAAGTGCGGCGCGCCCGAGGTGAAAAAAAGTGGTTGATGACGTTCCTCGGCTGCCTGCCTGGATTGAGTCATTTGCCATATTTATACCGGAGCTCCGAGTGACTCGTCGGTTCGAGCTCATTCTATATGGATGGAAAGATGAGACGACGTCACTGGCGTATGTGCACTGCACTCGGATTGCAAATCGGGCTGCAAATGTGGCTGGTAATGTGGTCTATGCGTGTGTACATGAATGCACGCGCTCAATGTATAAGAAGAGTTGTGATAGTGTAGCTGTAGGACGCGCGAGATGTTTGCGAAATCGGTTTGATAGCTCATCTTTTATCGATTGCGTTGACTGATTTCATTGTCCTTTAATTTATTTTTATTTCAGTATTTAGTATTTAGTATTTATTAAACCAAAATACTTTACATTAATAAATTAATTGTAATTACCAATATTATTATTCCTTGTTCTAGTAAAACTTGTATTATTTTTAGCATTATTTTGACTAAAAATATAATAGAAATTTTTTTCCAACCGATTAAACAGCATTGCAAATGTAGAAAAGTCCAAAAAAGGTAAAAAAAAATTTCTATTAATATTTTTGAGCATGTTCCTCCATTTCAAAAAATCTTAAAAAATTCAAATGCATATTTTTTTCAAATCCCCTTTACTTCAAAAATATATTTTTTTAACATCTGAAAATTTAAAAATTTTTTTAGAAATTACTTTTGGATTAAAAAATTAATATCGCCAAAAAAATTTAATTTACATTTAGTGGAAAATACCTTTTAATTATTATACATAAATTCTTTCGGAGAAAGTAAAACATTTGGTGTAATGCTATCAGAACATACGAGTAAAAACGCAATTGCTATAATAACTATGTAGCTTAAAAGCAGTGAAAGTGTATATTGTAAAAAATTATAATACATGTACACGCATTTTCACAATAGAGGAATATAATACCGAAATAAATGTATTACTGCACGATCCCATTAAATATGTAATGTTCAAGATAAACAAGATTCGCTTCAATGATTATTAAATTACGAGCTTCTGATCATTACAGTCAACGGTAAATTAACAACTGAAATTAATAAATTTAATCATTTCGAACGTCATTTGTAATCGAGTTATGCTAAGCTAAGTATTTCTTAAACAATAAACGCTTATTAATTCACGATAAATATTATGCACTCCCATTCGGATAATTACCCAGTCATCAAGGCTAAAATCACCCATGAAATTAAACATAAAACCGCTTTTATTACAATGTCAAGCCGGCCGATTACGGCTCATTGATTACGGTTCGAGTCATCAAATTAATTGCTCGCAAGAATCCCGTCGACTGTTCGTTCGACATAAAAAATCCCATCGATTCGAAAAATGCCCGTATTTATGTATCGATGCAAGTGACGTTGTTAACAGCACATACAAATATCAAGCTCGAAAAAGCAGTATAATATAGACTGAATGCTTGGCTAGTTTATTTAAATAAATGCGACACGAAAGTAATAATTTTATTACTAATAAATTTTATGATACCCTTTCATAAATTATGCATACTAGACATTTAAAATAGACCAAGTCACCAAATTGCTTTTAAAAATTACTATTGGCTTGTCAATATTTATTTAATGTTTTTCTTTTAAGTTGCTGTCAAAAAATACAAATTATGTACATAAATAGAAAACAGAAAAAATTCCGAAAAACAAATGCAATAATTTAAGCTGTTTTACATTTCGTACTATAAATGTGACACGCGTTCACGTCGTTTGGCATAAGTCGTGCAGGACAAGTGTATTTAAGAGACCGAGTCGACGACAGTAAGTATACACGTACAATGACAAGGAGACAAAAAGGGGGAGAAAGAGAGTGAGAGAGAGAGAGAGAGAGAGAGAGAGAGAGAGAACGAAGCGTGTAAAACGTCGATTGTTGCGCTTACTCGGCCGTTCAATGACCGATTATGCAAGTCTCGCACACGGATAATCTACGTGGCCTTGCCAAGTACACGCGACTCGTATTTCCCCTCTCGGTCTGCGCAGTACAATTCAAACGCGACTTCTTACTCGGTCACGAATCGCAATACTATGCACTCGCCCCTCCCTCCCACCCCACACTTCTTCTCCTCCTCCTATTTTACTCTACTATACGAACTCCTTGGCTTCGCTTGATTCTCTGCGATCGGCATGTATGCGTGTCTTTATGTGTGACTGCAGTTCGCGCATGTGTGTGTGTGTGTGTGTGTGTGTGTGTGTGTGTGTCTGTATGTGTTAACGCTGCGGTGAGCACACAACGTGTAGTTATGCGCTCGCGCAAGGGCCGTTGTTTATCGGTCGATGATCCGAAACGGCTCGAGAGTTGGCATCGAGAGAGAGAGAGAGAGAGAGAGAGAGAGAGAGAGAGAGAGAGAGAGAGAGCGAGTGGTAGTGTCTCTGGCCTGCATCGAAGCCGCGACATTTGCGAGCCTATGTTTGTGTGCGTGTATCTGTATACGCATTGTGCACGAGTAGCACTTGGAGGGATAACTTGGTTGGCTCGGTGCTTTGATCTCGTATTGCCTGATCTCTGGCTAGATAGATGAGTGCGCGCTCTGTGCCGTGCTATCTCACGTGCATTCTCTTTTGCTTTGATTTTTTTGTCATTGCTGCTGCTTGGATTCGTGGGATTCTTCTTTAGGAGATTAAAATTTATTAAATTCGCTTGTTATGGGAAATGAGCGGTTGTATCTCAATTCGTTACTTGATATACTTTTCATAAAAAATGTAAACTGCATACTGGATCATATAATGTATTGCATATTTTATCGCGCTTTTAGTAATAGTTGGTCTATTGAAATGTAAAAATATGAGTTCAAAGTGTTTTTATCAATTTAAATTTTTTATAGCCTGTATGTATAACTGCACCACAATGCATTAACTCGTGCACCATTCAACTTTTCCATCACTTTCATATCAGCGACCTCCTGACTTATTTCTCACGGCTTAACGTTCATATCTTGACGTTTTCTTTATATCTTTATAGTATTAATGAAGTGGCTCAAACTAGCGCTAAAAATCTGTTTTCTATTTCTATTCCTATAAGAATAAAAGTTAGTTATATTAACAAGACCGATAAAGAAAATTCATCATTCTCATTAGTTTATGATGATTTGATATTCGTTAATGTAAATCATGCCATGCAAATAATTTAATTTGGTCTCCTAGATTATACTTGCGCAAAAACGTTTTGTCACCAAATTTATTTCACTAGTAATTTTCAGTCTGTCCTTCGTCCAGAGCATCCGTCAAAAAAAGCTCCTCGCGCCACCTTGACGCTCATCAATGCCACACAGAATCCTTAAACACTCAGCGTCTCGCCGTCGCCGCCGCCGTCGCCGCCGCCACTCAGCCGTGCGTAGGCATGCATCGCGCGAAATAAAAACGCCACTTTGCCCTCGGGCCTCCAAAGTCGCTTACGTAAGAAGCCGTTCTCGCGGAGAATGACTTTCTCGCCGTTCACCGCGCAGTGTGTCCAGTCTCCGCAGACTCGATATAACGTCACGGAAAATACAGACGTAGCTTTTTCGGACCGCCGAATCCAGGCTTGAACATACGTATCATGTCTGTGTGCATAATGATGCGCGAAAATAAAAGCGCGTAGTCAGTGGTAAAAAAGAGACATAGAAAGAGGGAACGAGAGAGAGAGAGAGAGAGAGAGAGAGAGAGAGAGAGAGAGAGAGAAGTGAGTTCCGTAATTATTGCCGGGGGAACGGGTTCGACGTCGTTATATCGCGGTTGGTATTATCGCAATAAATGAGGGGCTTGAACGATTACGTTTTTTTTCTCTCCCCCCTCTCTCTCTCTCTCTCTCTCTCTCTCTCTCTCTCTCTCTGTCTGCCCCCTCCTGGTTTTCGCTCTTTTTTCTTTTTATCGCGCCGGGGTTTGCTTTATCGCACTTTACCGGTGATTACTAGAGGCTTTATAACGTGCTTGTATTCAATTAAACGGACATTGATTTTAATTTAGGCGATGAATATCGAGTCAGTTTTTTTTCTTCTCTTTATTGAGACACTGATAATGACAGTTAATCATATTGATTAGTTTGTTCTTCGATTTTCCAGACTTCACAGACTTTTTACATTTCCGCTGCAATTATGACACTTTGTACGTTTTCAATGTCAATAACGAAGATAATTGTTGTTAGTAAAAATAAACTGTACTAATGATAGCTCTGAAAAGCTTATGCGTAAGAAAATGTTGTTAATGGACGTAAGGACTTCATTTTGTAAGGAAGAACTCCGTTTATGTACGTTAATTCCCATAGAAATTTGGTATCTTCGAAAAAAAAATCATTATGTTTTAAAGACCCGAACAATATTTTTATTCAAATATTATTATTAATATTAATATTAATATACAAATGCCATTAGTAATAAGTATAAATAGTGGTATTTAATTGGAAGTATATATAGAAAACAGTCCGGTATATTTGACTTCTTTTGGTTGATATTATGTTAAAATAATATATCAAATATTCATAGATCATTGATTAACATCTTAAATTCTATAAATCTTAAACTATGAACCTATAAAACTCCATATTTATTTTTTAATTTGGTAAGTAGTGTTATGTAGTACTCGATACACCTTTAAAAAAATATTTGAATTGCCCTGTTCGATTTTTCGCCTCCGTGATATGCCAATATAGCTAGTTGCCTGAAATTTTAATTGATATTCATATTTAATTTAATTTTAAAAATAAAATGCTAATTTAGTTTACATTGACATTGACTTTAGAGATATAAGTTAGGACCTCAATTAAAAAGTTGGTATTATTATTGTATAGGTTTACATAGATGGAATATCAATAGTATTTCATCTTTGGAAAATGAATCGTAACAAAATTTATATAAACTCAATATTTCAATGTTACAGCATTCGATTTCTAATCCAATATTACAGCTGATATAATACATTGCGCAATTAATTGCAGAAATAAGCTATTCCATGAGAGGAAAGTTTGCATTACGAGACGCAGGCAAACGCACGAGCCAAAAGGCACTTGTGTGATAAAGTTTTCGCAAACGTGCGGAAAAGTCTATTTTCCGTACAAGTGTAGAAAAGTTTCCTTACAAATGTGCGAATACACATTTTTCACTCGGAAATAGGTAAGAAAAAGGATATTTTCCGTACATGCGATAAAAAAAAATTATTCTTCAATATTTATTTTACAATTCCAATTTACTTTTTACAACGAAGCTCGCTTAGCTCTAAATCGAAGTTTGCAAATGCGGAAAATTGCGTATACAAGACCACCGGACAGCTATATATATATAATCGGTCCTGCGAGTAAGCTAATTGAATAATCGAATCAACGTATTGAACCAAGAATCCAAGTATACCACAGAGCGTCAAACTAAATTGTGTGCACTAATGCCCTGTCAAGACCAAAAAACGTCATTCATGAGAATGCGCTATTAATGATGGCGCCGCAGATTCCATCGCTTTACAGCCGTGAATCCAGTATTGCTCGAAATTAAAAAGCGTTTTAATACACTAAATTACTCATTTTTGTTTGTATACAAATAATTCTAATAGACATCGATGTGAAGGTTTTATTTTATATACATATCATAATTACATCATACAGTAAAAACTCTTGATAAGTTTAAGTAAAGTAACGAGTAAACAAAATTTCTATCCGTTATTATTTTCCAAGTAAAAGTTTAATTTTGAAAAATAACATGTTTTGTATTTAATCTGAACATTTTTCTATTAATTTAAAAAATTGGAAGCAGTCGTTTAAACCTTTTAATTATACAAAAATAAAGTTTAAAACAAAAAAATAATTGTCTACAGTAGTGGAACGGGTTATTGAGAGATAAGAACAGTACTAGAATGGGGTTGAGACTACTAATGGAACGTGTGAAACGCATAAATTGTTCGAGTCGATTGTAGTATCTTAAAGGCTCCCAATTATTTCAGTCTGTTATTACTCGCGATATTATTTTTGGTGACAACTACGTTATTTACTTATTACTTTAAAGGAGGTACATGTTTTAGTTTGTTCCAGTATTAGGTACTTTACCTTTTACGACTTCTCATTTCTAACGATTATTGACTCATCAAATCAGATATCATCCACCATAAAGGTGAGTGTAACAGTGGAATCATGCGGATGAAGCTTGTCCTGTTGCAAATGAAGGCGGTAAGCGCGCAGGGCAATTGTGATAATTTTCGCGAGATCTCCATATAATGTAGAATCGCCTCGGCTACGAAAGATACACGGGGCTCTGCGAGATAATACACTTATGCACTTGGCTTCTCACTTTAATCGCCAAGTATGGTGTTGCGAAAGTCAAGTCCTATTTACGTCGCGTCAACAATAAGATTAACGCGCCGCCATTTAGTACCACAAAATATGCCCCCGGGATAATTTTGTACTCAGGCCTAGGAGTGGCGATTTCCAAAGGTAAATAAGACTCAATTTAGGATGCTTTGGCAGAGTACAATACAATCATTATCCTTATTTTAACTCTACAAGCGATTAACTGCTTTAACGAAAAAAACGCTCATTATTAATTAAGTTTTTCAGAATTTAGTCAGTATAGAGTTATGGATTAAGGAGAAAAGAAAATTGACAATATCATGCTTTTAACAAAATATATAGTATGAATAGTAATTCATTAGTCTACTGAGTATACCGAAGCCAGAGTAGAACTGACTTTTTGTAATTGCCTTGAACATGGTGGGAAAAGATTCTATAGATAAGAAAATAAATATTTTTAGCATCCTTGCGAGCTAGAATTAATTTCCACGAAGAAAAATACGCATTCGTCAAGTAGAATCCTTTCCAAACTAGAGATTTAGATATTACTTTTGCCTATGCCAAGCCGACCATATATTTCTCATAAGGATTTAAATGCTATTTAGCATATGTAGCTTTTATCATTATAACTCTGATCAGTTTAACAGCAGCAATTTGCTGCGCGAAACATTAATAATTACAAAGATTTAATGTTCGTATTACGTAAATATATTTCAAATATATTATTTATTGCATAAAGTTTATTCACGAATATTATGATAAATCGGGAATGCCAGGAACATACTGATTATAGATGATCATCAAAATATTCGGATTACTCGCTCCTATTTTTTGAATACGCTTAGTATAGAAACGACGATATTTGTTACTGATTGGTGAAATACAGTAATTAAATATAAGATCAACGTTCGCAAAAGAGGATCGATTACTGTGAAAAATATTCTACTAGAAATTAGTTATGACATTACATAGATTGAGCTAAAAGCATGTATTTCAAATATGCATAGCACCCTTATTTAAGGCGACCTTTTTTCAATCCAAAATACTAATCGAGCACAAGTCGAATGAATCAAAGCGGGAGATTTCATCAAAAACGTATTTTAGTTAGTTTAGCGTTCGAAGGTTAGAAATCAATTTATTTTTTAAGCTAATTACTTGTTTATGAATTACACACCGTTGTCGCTTTTTAGTTATATTATGCACAGTTGAAATAAAAATACATAAGCATGTATGTAAAAGTAATAGTAAAAGATAACATATGTGTTAAAACTTCATAATTTAACAAGGGGACTTATTGGAAATTCGCTTTTCTGTGTTTTATTTAAGTATATGTCAGTGCTTAACAATTCAATTTTAATACAAATTTTTGCAGTATTAAATCTATGTTTAATGAATAATTAATTACTCTAAAAAAGTATCATTGAGTATCAGTAACAGTAAACAAAATTCATTGAAAAAGAGGTACATTTAACCTTAAAAAATAAGTTAAATCAGCTTCTGCATGGAATTTTTTATTGTTACTCAGGACAAATAAAATTGTTTGATTTGAATATTGAATAGTAATTTGGTTATGTATGAAGGTTATAGTTTATATATGAAGCTTCTATAAATAAGTATAAAAAGTGCACTAATTTTGAACAGGTACGTAGCAATATTACTTTATACAGTGATATCGATTTATCTAAAAAGTAAACGACTACAAAGATTATGCTTATTATTATACTGAAATGATTTCAAAACATTTTTACAAATATTTTTAGATATGTTTGGAAAGATCTTTATTTTTATATCACCTTAGATAGTCCTCAATATGAAATATTTTAATTGGTATTTATATCCATATTAACAGAAGATTAAGTGCTATTCTGTTTGCGAATTGTCGATAAAAATATTAAAACCATGTGTAATCTATATAATCGGAAATTATTCTTCTATTATAACTCGGCAACTAATCCGGTTTGAAAGGTTGTAACAGTAAGCATTGCTATTTTTAGCAGAGTAAGTAGCCAAAATACTAGCGTAACATGATTAAAACTATCATTGCAAAAATAAATTCCAAAAAATCACTGAAACTATTTTATATAGATATAATATATAATTATATAGATATAATTTCACCGAACTACGATAGATCTAGCGCGCCCCGCGTGCCGATGTGTAGTGGTTCGTAAATTTAATTTTTTCGAAACAATTCGACTATTTTCTATCAATTCTCGCATAATCAATAGATCTTGAATAGGGATTTTATATAAGGGATTCCAGTTTCACTTGTCACTATAACTGATAAAATCACTGTTACGATTTTAGGAAATTATTAAAATAATAAAGTAAAACATTGTAAATATAAAATGAATTTCTTATAATCTCTTTTATGGCACTCGGTGCGAGAAGCTCGATTTATCGGACGCGGGAAAAAAAGATTCATGCGTTAGATTGAGCTTTGCACACGTCGTGTCATAAAACGCGGCTCGATACATGAGCAAGAAATAGATTGCATCCTCGTATGACCTTTTCACGCTCGCTTCACTAGTATCGACATGTACTATTGTCTAATATAATATTATAACATATGTGAATATTATTCAGTATTTATACTTAAATATTTTTGACTTATATAATAAATTTACGATGTAATTAATTGCTTTATGCATTTTGCGAATCGAGGGTGTTCCTTACGTTTACTGTCTACCGAGAGTCATATAGAGACCAAAGCCGAATAGGGGAAGTAAGAGACAAGAAGTAAAACAACACAAAAGAAGGGTTATATTATCCACTGGCGCCAATGTGCCGCTTGCTTGTGCTTCGACCCTCTCAGTTTTACGTTGTTTTGACTAGTTCATTCACCTATGATAAAAAAGCCTTCAATTTTTTTATACCAAAAATTAAATCCTTTGCTATTGCTTCCACGTATTATAACTATTATTCATAAACAATTTATTTTTATATATTTATCTTATTTTTACGTTCAATTCTCTTATTGTAAAAGTTTGTAACATAAGAAATTACCAGAAATTTCACTAAGTATATTGATTTTTATAAGAAAAATTTCTGTCATACGTAATTATTTTTATCATAAAGGTATAAAAAATTGTAAAATAAAATTAATTTTTTATGAAATCTCACTAAAAGAACAGTAATTTATTTCTTAATTGATTTAACACGAAACGCGAATATTATAAATTTGAATTGTATAAGAATTTATTTATATGGTTAAATAAATAATTTCAAGATGCTTGTATACAATGGGAAAGATTTTGATATAGAAAGCTGCATGGCCAAATAATTGTTCCGTCTTATGAAAACGTAAATATAGTTCTTTGCTTCACTGTACAAAATGCACTTTCAATTTAAGTACTAAGATTTTATATTTAGATAAACCCATTACATTTCTTGACTTTCTTCATCAGAACCATTTTTCGTCAGAAAAACGTCTTCCTAGAGCAAATTTAACTCTACAAATTCTTAGAATTTTTCACCTCAAGAGGTAAAAATACAAATCTGCAAAAAACATAAAAAGATTACATTCCTCAAGAGTCAAACCGTAACAGAGCTACCATTAATAGTAGACGTGAAAGTGAAAACAATTTTCTATAATTTCAAATAACAAACATAATTATAATAATAAATGATAATAACTTCAGCAATGGTATTAACAAAAAGCTAATAATCATATTTTCTTAATAAACAAATTTTCTTAAAATCTTCTATGGAAGGATACAAATATCAATGAAAATTCTAGATCGATGATTTCACAGAATAATGATCATTCCAACATATTTAGTGTCTATGGACTATGGACGCTTTTAACTTATAAAAAATGTAACAACAAATTTGTCTAATGCATTACTAATCAACTTTCACTTTAAACTACATCCCGAACCATCTCGAGTAATCCCAGAAGGCTCAGTTTTACCGATAACAAGTTGTAAAGACTTTCTCAAAAATATTTATAAAACAGTACAGAGTATAAAATGGCGTTCAACCTATCTTCCGTTCTCGGGACCGGTCTCGCACAATCTTTCCGCGAAACAACAGTGCGTGACGTCGTTCCGCAGTGGCATTCATATTTTCCCGCCCGAACTCCAGGCTGCAAGGTGGCTGCGGAGCTGAATCTGCTAGCCGGAGAAAAAGATGGAAGTATGCTGTGAGTGCGATCGTGAGTGACAGACAAAACGAAATCATGGACGAGAGGAAGATAGACAGATGAGAAAGAGCTGCGAGATTAAATACAATATTATCGAGCTATAATTCCAAAAAAGCCAATACATTTTCCAATAATATTGATTTTTAAAGAAGTCTTCTTGGCTTATTCGACACTAAGAATATAATGAAATTGGTGAGTTCGAACTTGTGTAATGACTAAAACTACCGGAAAACTTAACTTAACTTAAAATTTAATTAGAAGTACCGCAAAAAATAATTGTAGGCTGTCAAAGGACAATAACAAAATGTGTATGATACATAGCAGTAATGATTTTTTATTAAAGTGCTATAGAGCTAACTATGGTACGATAGAAAGTATTATAGTAGTGCGTAAAAGTAATCGTATTTTTTGTACATAGTGTAAAAATAGTAGATTATGCAACTAATAGCGAAGAAGGTTATCTAGACGAGGGTGAAGTTTTGTCGCTCAACTTGTATTTTTGTTTCGAAAAGCGATACAATTTCAATAATTTGTACGCCTGATTTCTTATTTTTGCATACCTGCTGTACTAACATCGAAATTTTAAAAATGTTTACTATATTTTCTTGGTATATAAATTTTTCTATCAACATCGTACACTCATCCTGTATTTTTCAAAGCTGAAAATTTCATAGAATTCACCAGAATCTTTTTATAAAAAGTGTAATTCCATGATTTTTCATTTTTGTCAATAGCAGCTTAAAATTCTCTCTTCATGTGCATTATTTTCATCTTGGCTTATTCGTTCTGCTGAACTAGCATTTGCACGCAAGAAAAACTTATCATTGCGCGCGATTCCAAAGCTCATAAATACGCGAAACAGAGGCGAGCGCGAGCGGCGCGGAAAATCAAACAAGTGCATAAAACACACAAATTACACGCGCATGTACATAATTTGTATGGTGCGCGCGCGCGCCACATGGAAAGTTGCGTGGTTGTATACAGAGCCGTGATACTCAATATTTTTACTCGCCAAGATTCCAATAGTATATAAGCATCTCGCGCGCGCGCTCACGCACACGCACGGGCGGTGTGGAAAAAGAGAGGACGAAAAGCAACGTCGACGGCAGCGACTCGAGCAAGAAGAAGAAAAGGGAACGTCGAGCCGCGCGGTATATGCGGGGGAAAAGGGACGAGGCAGTGAAGGACAGAGCGAGAAGAGAGATAACGAGAGAGAGCGAGAGAGAGAGAGAAAGAGTGAGGGAGGGAGGGGAAGGAGAGGGGG
>UELV01177826.1:63397-86195 GCA_900490015.1 Megastigmus stigmatizans | reverse complement strand
GATTGCATGCGCCACCTAGCGGCATAGAAAGAAGCTTAAAATTTTCGTATATTTTGTATTTAGAAAACACGAACTCTATAAAATTAGCTGAAGTATTTAGAGATAAGTCGTAAAAACGAAACCTTTAAATTTTTAATTATTCATTAAGCCAACTTAATAATTTATGAACACATTAATAAATTTTCAAAAAAATAGTGTTATTAACAATAAACAATAAATGTATGCTCAATTTGGTCAACTTGGAGTTAAAAAACGGATTGTACGCGTGTACCTAAATGCTCCACTTTGCACTTCACGAATGCGCATAGCATAAATACAAAAACGTCCATAACTTGCGAAACCAATCACTTAGGATTTTCAATTTGCAATTTTTTTCATCTACAAACAATATAGAAACTTTCTGCGTTAGCTGATTTTGGATCCATTTTCGGACCACTTTTGCATGCTTCAGGCGCACCGTGTAATAGTGATTTTGTTAAAGAGTTGGACACATGCTTTTATTTTTTTTGTAAAAGATAGTAATTAAGAGCTTTATTCGACGCTTCATTAATTCTGCTACTATGATTTTATATGGATAAAATACTATCCATGAAACTAAAATAGATTTCATAAATATTACTCTACTTCTTAATTATTACAGGGAAGAATGACATGCAAAAATTACACCCAAATATGTACAAACCGTACTCAAAATTTATGCGAGATAACGTAATGCAGCATCTAAATGATAAATTATAACATTCAAATGATGAAAATGAGCTTCGCTTAATTGCTTTATCCTCGTACAGATTTTTTAGAAATTTATATATGCCGTAAGAGACATGTGTATAATATCAGGCAACTTGTGAAGAAATTCGAGAGTTTCAATTCAACTTATGTTGATACCTGGCTAGCTGATCACGCTGAATATAATAAAAAGCCAAATGAGACTACGATTAAACCTTCATAGTCTAGCAATACACAACTGCCGATTATAAATGGGAATGAGGTGTTGGTACCGATAGGCGGAATCGTACTGTATATTCCGGTAAAGATAGACTTAACAAAACTGCCGAAACCATCACCGAACAGAACAGGTTTGCCGATATCTCCTTTTGGCGCGCTGAATGAAGATGATTAATGCAATTTAATCGATAAAACTGATTTGTTAGTGACTCACTGTGTAACCTATTACTAAATTAAAATTAGAAATATATTTATCAGACTATTAGGTCGATTATACTAAAATTATTTTTTGGTTAATTGTGAATACATAACAAAGTATAGTTTCGTTAAAAGTAGTTCAAATATACGAAGCGACATATTACTAACATTACCTAATGGATCACGATTCTCACATTATAAGTAAATTGATATAAATTCGTGCATCTTCTAAACGGCATTAGCTCGCAACATTCGTAATACATCTGAGTAATATAATCACAACCTTGTGCAGTAATTATTCTCAACAAAAATTCTGAAAATTAAACACCCGCAATCCTCGAACAATTGGTTCTTCGACCAAATTTCACACCAACGCCATCTAAGGAATCATAATAAACTCCATCAACCAATCGCACACAAGGCATCACCAGTAATTAGAACCAAATGAAATTTATCTTATTCTCATGAACTCCGTCACACACAAAGAGTCATCGAGTGGACGCAGTTGCAGTGCAGCAAGAAAGAAGAAGAAGAAGTAGAAGAGGGTCTATGTATATAGAGTCGGCCGTTTGCGTAAAACGCGTGGAATTGCGCCAGGTCTTCTAACGAGGCGCGCGCGCGCGAAAGGGGAGAGAAAGAAGAAGACAGAATATCTACCACACACACACAACTGTAATAATGGCAGCGCAGTAGTAAGGCACAAGGCACATTCGCTAATAGTTTATGAGAATTATCGCGTGGTAGTTGCACGCAACGCCATCCAGCATGCGACTCTCCGCATAGTTGGTGGCGCGAGAATGTGAATCCAAGTGGTTGGATGTATATATATATATATATATATATATGCGAATCTGTGGTATTTCGAGTGCGCCGGGAGAATGATTTTTCTGGGTGGAATGACGGCTGTGGGATGTGTTTGGCATTTAGAGTAATTTTCTTTTGTGAATGCATTTTTTTTAGCTCTATTGAGACTTTGAAGTTTTATCAATCAAGAAAGGACCGTAGGAAATTAAACTGTATATTTCTTGTGCATTTTATTTACAGGTTAAAAATTCAAAATTTTATAAAGTAAAATGCAGCATACTGAACAATGATAAAATCGACAGGTGTGCAGGTATGAAAATTGCTGTATACCCCCATTATGCGTTTACCTATATATGTATAAATAACAGAAATTGTGATCCAACGCATCTGACCGCAGGCGTCTCTAGATTGTACAACCACCAGTCGAGGCTGCAAAATTTAGCCCAGCTAGACGTAAAGAGTTTTTAATGACAGTGCGCGAAGTGCGAATTCGCATGGAAAATCACATACACGCGTCGTCGCATCAGTCACCTCGTTAACGACTTTAAGTGCGGCACTTCTCCTTCCTACTTCTCTCTCTCTCCCCCGTCTTTATCATCCCATATAGGACTGGAAAGCTCTCTCTCTCTCTCTCTTTCTCTCGCGAAGTTGGCACCGCGCGAACGGCGTAATTTATAATTTCAAAACAAAAGAGCTCGCGCGCACGGTGATTGATGGAAAGCTGCGGCATCTAATACGCAAGGACGTAATGTCGATAATTGCGGAATGCGATTGATCGAGGTCTACCATGTTCCGAGTATGTACATATGTGTATATATGATCGATGTAGCGTATAACGAGTTGAAGTGGGGAAAAAAGTTAGAGACTAGAGAGAGAGAGAGAGTGCGAATTAATAAATTGGAAAATTCCTGCGCATTACCTAGTTTTTGTGTTGAAAACTAGCGACTCGAGGAAAGAGGATGCGTATATTGTTGCTTGGACATTCCGCCGATCGATGTTAAGGATTGCGGAAGATTTTGCCGTTTTCGCTGAGATGTTCGGTCTCGATTTTTTTATATACAGATGTGTTCTTGTACACGCTTTTTAACGGAAATTTATCGAGCAATGTAGGCCAAGACGCAGAAGAAATGAATTTATTTCAGCTTTTATGGGAATTTGATTTTATATTGTCGACGAGTTTCAATCGCAATGACGTCAATGTATAAAAAAAGTTTGTGCGATCGAATGCGTCCTTTATGTTTACTCACTCGCCTGGATTTTCTATAGTTGATTTTGCAATATTTAATCGATTCATAAAAAAAAGCCTGGTTGAAATTCAATACAACCGTGTATATGAAGCCGAGCTGAACTAGGACTCAGCTGGGAATACGATATCCTTCCCTCCTAGTATTCCGATAATCTGCTAGCATGAAATTATCCTGGTAAACTAAAATTTAGCAGAATATGAAAATATTACTCATTACCTTTTCTTCGGTAAATCTCTAATACATATATTTTTGTAAGAATACGGAAACGCTAGAACATATAATAATTTCACAATTACCTAAATATGTTGGGGATTCAGTGATAACACTTACCTAAAGTAAGTATTAGCGCATTAAAAGTAAAGAAAAGTATACGGTGCTGGTGTTGCACAAGTCATAATGATGATGGATGTATACTGTACGGGTTAAATTGGCAAATTGAAAGCACATAACTGCACCGATGATTTTCTTTTTCCGGCAAACCTAATTAGCACGCTGACACTGTAATATCAACTCATTTTCTGTACCAATTTTCTTAGTTAACAATGTTATAGTTGTGTCATTTCTTTTTTTTTAAAAAAAAAAGATCTACTATCGAATCGAATTTTTTTTACATACTTATATGTACTTTATAATTACAATATAAGATCCCATTAAACGAAAAATGATGAACGGTAACTTTCATTAATTACCATTTTTATTCGTGTAGGTAGCTCCTCTTTTATTGAAATTCTAAACCTACTTAAATTTTCTCATTAGGCAGCTATTTCACAAAGTTTAATTAAATTACCGGGAAATAATTGTAGCATCACACGCGATGTGTGCATAAAATGTCGATAATAATAAAAAAAAGTTGCAAAATCTCCGTTTCTCCTTAAATTTGCTGTTGCAACGGCTGCGTGCAAAATCGTTTTGGCATTTTTTCCCACATAGATGCACTATGTGTGGTATTAAATTTCTTGAATAATTGCTCGCGGATGCTCCAATCTATATTTCGTAAATTAATAATGTACCTAACTCCGTGTGAACGAGATTCTAAAAGGATCCCTTGATGCCTTGCTGAAATCGAGAACCGAATATAAACTCTTGATTATAAATGATAGGCCGGATCGATCTATGGGACGGGCGAAATTTTATTTTCTTTTCTTTTTCATTCTTCTGCAATTACAATTGATGTTTATCGAAATTGTGACACAAAGGCGAAAAATATCGCCACTTTTAGAAATTCAAGTTTTCACTCATTCTTCAAAGCTTTTATCAGCTTTGAAAAGAGACGATCATATATCATATCGGAAAGATCTTACATTAACTTTCGCAGATATTGTAATAGTGCGATTTTGTCTTTGTGTTATTTCGGCATAGCTTACTATCTTGAAGTTTATATACGGGCAGACACTTATCTTGAAGACGAAAGGCTTCATTGCGATCGATGGAATAGAAAGCAAAGAAAAACAGAGGATTGAGAGGTTTGACGTTATAACATATAAGTAGCAGCACGAACAATCGATCTCTTTGATTATGACACATCGTGAGATATTTGCCCAATCACCTATAAACCTACTCGCGATGTTTCTCGTCATAAAATAAAACATTTTTTTTCAAATGTTAAAAATTTTCTTGTTAAACGCAGTACTAAAGACGCAATATTACGAATGATCAAAAATCAAACGTAAACGAGGTCATCGTTTACTTTGGCATACACAACAACCCTTTATGTAATCAAATTCATTATTATATTTTAAATCTATGTAAAATACAATTCTACAAATTATAAAGGAAGTAAATCCAATGCCTGTGACAAAATACTTGATATACTCGCAATTTATGCACGCTCCTATACAATTTGCTCGATTCGCAAAACCGCGTGGCAGCAGCAGCAGCAGCAGCAGCAGCAGCAGCAGCGTAATTCCAAACAAAAGTGTGGACTAAAAATAGGTTATCTCCGCGCATCATCGAGGATTCCGCAGACTTCGTCGCGCTCCGCGGTCGCTCGGTCGAAGAGAGAAAAATCGGCCGCTTGCGAGACCGCGATCCCCGCATTCGCTCACATACACACACTCAGAGAGAGAGAGTCAAGAAATCTCTCGCGACGCTCTAACTCTTCTTCGCGCCTTGTGCAACCGCGTGTTGCGAGCGAATTTTCATGCTTAGATCATCGTATACCTAGTGCATACAGGCGTGTGCGCTTGCACGCGAACGATAAACATATAGCAGAGAGGAGGGCTAACGAGGAATGAGAGAAGAGACAGCCCGCAGATGTAGACAGTACGGTTGGCGCGCTAAATTATTCGGTCTTTTTAACGGCTCGCACGCGAGTGCATGTAGTGGAAGCTGCGGCTTGGCTTGGATATATACGTATCGCGCACTCTGGAAATGACACTTGTTATCTATAGTAATGATTGGTTGGCGCACGTCCGAGTTTTCGCGTCGAGTAGTATAACGAGATTATGGTAAGTGGCGCGTGGCTCTGTGCTGTCCTGTGCTGTGCACTTCGAGCTGCTGAGATATGATTGGAGGTGGGTTTCGCATTTTACTATGGTCATGTATAGGCGAAGAGTTTTCTGTTTATGCGGTAATCTGATTGCTTGGGAGCTCGAGATGATTTCTCCTTTTGATTGTTTCGTGCGACTGGAGTTTAATACGTTTTACTAAATTTTTCGGGCACGCAGAGGTTTTTATGGGATTTAACGTGTTTTGTAAAACTTTATTTTTAATTTGGATTTAAAAACAGAATTTATATCGTTCTTAGTGTCGTTAACTAAAACGTTGGTCGCCAAACTGATCAGAAAGTTTGTCAATTTTACTTGTTGGACTGGAGTAAGAATGAGTTGAGTTGATTCAATTTCTAGCCGAATTTCCACTTATAAACTCATAAACTTTATTCTTTTGTACCCTGCACAATCGCTTGACAGTTGTCTAAACAGAAAGTGTAGATCCATTATCTTTTATGATAAGCGAAGTAAAGTAGAAACCCTATTCAATTTGAAATAGATTCTTTTGCCGTTTTTCTAAAGTCATTATTAGAAGAGATACAATTCTTTTCAATATCGTATTTCAATAAACAATTCAATAAATAAATCACCTTAATATAGTATTCACTCGACTAAAACATCTGATCAGTTATAAGACACGTTTTACTTAAAATAAATACAAAATTTCTTTTAAAAAAATGAACAAAATTTTATTTTATATTATATATTTTAAAAATATTAAAGAAAACTAACCCTAATTATAATATGACAATCAATTTCAACATCAGTTTTCGAGCATGTTGAACTTAAAAGCATATGTCAAATTTTATAAAAAATATGAAAGCTTTCGAAAGATATGGTGAAATACACGAACAGTTTGCTCTTTGGAAATCACGTATTTTCGAAATTAAAAGAAGAAAAATTTTAATTTTTTATAGCAACAATTCTTTTTCCTTTAAATAGCAAAAGCATTGGAAAAAGAGTTCGCTGCACTTTTGGATATTTTACTTTGCACGATACAAGGAAATACTTATAAGAGAATGAAATGCTAATTATTGTTGCAGATAATTAATTTTTATAATAAGGCATATTTTATAGCTTATTATACAGTTTATTTTTGCCATTTGTATTTCAAATTTTTCTTATTTACATGGTTTTACAAAAATACATCGATCTTCTTCTTTAAATAAATAATACAGTCAGTTCATAATTTATGTACAAATAACAATTTTAATATTCGTAGAACTTCAATTTATTTCCCTGATGCTCCCAACCACCGATGCGCATATCATCTGTTTTTTTATCCCTAATGGCATTGAGGATAAAAGGTATGTAGGATGAAACTCTGGCGTAAATTCCAGGGGTATCAGTCTGATCGCATCCTGTCATCGAAGAATCAAGTACACCAATAACAGTGTTATTGTTGACAACGAGTGGAGCACCACTGTCAGACTATAAATAAACGATCAATTTACATTTTCTATTCGAATTTGGTTTATTATTTAAAATATCGAATCCTAATGAACTTACCGAACAGGTGCCTGCAGCCTTGCCAGGAATTCGTGAGATTACTCTAGCGCAAATGTTGCTCTTGTGAATGGGCGACTGGCTGAAATATAAACCGCACTCAATATTGCTGACGACTTTCGCTTCTATGTATCGGAGTTTGTAATCTGCATCGTCGCTAACTTCATATAGATGATTATCTAGAGGGAATTTTTTCATTAGGACTGAATGCCATCCATAACCAGTCACAACAGCCTTGTGTTCTTCATAAGTTATGAATCTTTTACCGTCTCTATCAGCCGATTTTGGTAATCGTAGTTTGACCAACTTCGAGTTTGGACCGATGCCCAACGATTTTTCTAACTGGAATGGTATAAAATATTCAAGTATCCTATCACAAATGAAAGTTATATAATAAATCTAACATTAAGATGGTTCATGTGTGCCATTCAGGGGTGCGGTGCGCGGGGCGGGGGAAATTCAATTCTGACTGCTGTACAAGTGTTATGTATGAAAGAATCGAACTACTAACAATATCTAAAGATATTGGTTAGATTAGATACATATAAAAATATTCTGATTTGAGGTCCGCAAAGGTACCTACAGTAATGGGTATTTTTTCCTTTCAATCAACAAAAGTCTGTTACGAAGTTTCGAAAACTTGGTATTTTCAATAGCAATATTGCACTAATAGAGATCCGTTCATGCGAGTCTGCTCCGGCTGTTGCAGTGCTTGGAAGTTACTTGGATTTTTTTTTACGTTTACTTCGATCAACGACTAAAAGTATTCTTGAATTGATTCTCTATTCCACTGTAAGATTTTGTTTTACATTTCTCTTTTTCCTACATCATTTTAAGCAGAATACAGCCCAAACATATTGATTCCCATAAGAGCTCTAGTAAAAGAGTCAGTCTTTGGTACATTGTATCTTCAAAAATGTAAAAATATATATTAAACGCATAGAGACAGATGTATAGATCCGTGACCTGTAGGCGGTGAGCTCTCTTTGTAAATATTAAAACTATTTCAAAACTCAACATGCAACACAAATTTTAAAAAATGTACCTTTACAACAGCAATATCGTCCATCACACGATGGTGTCCATGCTCCTTGACTACCTTGTGATCGTATGCTTTGAGCACGTAAACCTTCTCAAAGTTAATCCTGATTGCGGGTTTTTCCGTTTCTTTGGCATACGTGGCTCCCGCCACGACCCTCATATCCCCTATGAATGAGCCTTTGTCATCGAGGACACAGTGAGCCGCCGTCAGTATGTGCCTATCTCCAATGATACCGCCCCCACACTCCAGACCTTCGCCTAACAGTATCGAGACCTGATAAGGGAACTCGTCTTTTTTTGCCAATACACCACCGACGATCGTCTCATGACTCAAACGAGCTTCAACTATTTTGAAATTTTAATTGGTATTAATAAATTGAAATATTGTAATGAAATGAAAATGTTGCGTTAAAGATAGACAATTGTTTATGTTATAGTAACTCACCATTGCTAACAAGAATGCAGGTTGACAAAGCAATGGTAGACAATAATGTATTAGTTGGATACATTGTGGTAACCTTGCTGTTTTAGGATTACGCCGCGTGCAAGTCCATACAAAAAGTGGGATTTTGGCAGAAATACGGAAGCTATATATAATCATCCGTTTCCGTCAATAACTGAAAAGAAAAATTTACCATTCATTGAGATAACAATAGCGCGATTGTGAATTATTCTGCTTTGAGCTGTACTAACTACCGTTACTAACGTATCTATTATTTGTAGTAAGTGCCGAGTCTATAGAAATTATCATATCCCCTTATAATGATGTTATAATTATGAGCGTATGTAGGAGGGCATCAATATTAATTTTTCCGTTTACTTAATTGATAATCCAAGACAAACTTCTATCGTATTTTTCGCTAAAAATATCATTGTTTGACTTGTTCGGAAAACTTGTATGAAAAATGATAAAATTATAAAAGCTTGTAGGAACAGCTGTTTCAAAGAATGGAAGAATAGCTAATATCGCGGTGTCTAAAACCTGTTTTATTTTGAAATTTTTTATTTGTGTAAACTTAAATTATTCTTTGTACACAAAATAATTATTACAGAACATTTTTTAATACCTGGAGAGAAATTCTATAGTAAAAATTACCAGTGTTTTATAATCCCATCACAAACTGCTAAAAGTGGAAAGATTCTATTGTAATTTTTCCAAGAAACTATTATAATTTTTACTAGGAAATTTATTTTCGTCTCGAATTCTGTAGAATCTCTAATCAAAAGACACTCTAAAATAGATCTTTTTATTTTACTACTAATTTAAAGTTTTTTTTTTTATTAAAGAGTTCACAAAAGGAAACATATATATATAAAATAATATCATAACCAAATGATTAAATAAATTAACAAATTCTAACTTTTAAATGAAAAACGATCTATGTCGAGCAGTTTTTATTCACTTTGATTTACATCAATTCATTCATTAAAGAATTTTTAATATTAGTTTTGACCATTTCTTTTATATTTTTTTGTATAACTAGAACAACAATGATATGACGAAGAAGTGAATAAAGTTTTAAAACTTAATTGTTCTGTAATTATAAAATAAAAATTCAACAAGTACAAAAACAAACTGAGAGCTAAGATAATTAATATAATTTTATAGTGTCATTGGAGTATCATAGAGTATCGTATACTTTTCACGAATAATTTATTTTGGTATTTTGGTACATGCGCATGATAACGATTAATGAACTAAAAAATTATTATTTTTAGTGGTGTTCACAAAAGGTCAGTTTCTGTCGAGTTGCTATTTCAGTAGATTCGGAGAAGGAAAACAAAGAAGTTTTTCATACAATAAATAAGACAACTAAATATTTGTTTTTAAAAATTGTACGAGATATGCTTTTATGCATTATGGAGCTTTACAATGTACCAAGTTTTATCCAATCCTTTGCGTCAGTGATTATTCTGCTCAGGGTATTATTTATTCAAACTAATCCAAACTCAAAGTAGCAATAATTTGGTGACATTTAAAAGAATTAAAACATGAACACCTGTTTCTTTGGTCGCAGATTTCACGTTACACTTGTCAATCTACTCATCCAGTTTATTACTTTTCTTGAAATAACATCCGGGAAATGAAGTCATAATCTTTATTCGCGCTACTAGTTTTACATAATTATATCATTATTGATAAGAAAAAATTGAATAGTAATCACATTTCTATTAATGTTAAGTAAGACTTAGTTTTCTTAGCACCTGTTTGTAAGACAATTAACACATACTGTATGAAGATACATGAGATTAAGCATAAAGTGAAACTCAATCAAATAAGAAAATTAAAAGCAGTAGCATTATAATATTCATGATACTCTAAATTTGATAGAGATAGAGACAGAAATAGCTGAGCTATACAAAATAATTGTAATATAGTAATAATAATACATCTATACAAAGGTCAACAGTATATTTACAATCAACTCTTTTCGATTTTATATCTGTTTATTATAATAAGTGTTATAACAATAAAAATTAGTATTATTATTTTTCATAAATTTACATGCTATATATTCTCTACATATACTTACTCCACATTGAAAATATTTTATTTTTATATTACATTGATATAAACAGATTTAAGATTTTCCTATTAGAGACTAGCTGTTGTCACATTTGACAAGGCGGTTATCTTCAACCACATAAGTGACTGACCGAATATCGGGTGATTCAATATTATTAATGACTTTTTGAATAGAAAGTATGGAGGGCATGACTCTGGTGCACAAAGTACCAAAATCTATCTCGTCGCATCCAACCGCACCGACCAGAAATCCAATCATATTGCTGTCGTTGAGAAAAAGTATAGATTACTACTGTCAGTCTGTCAATTTGTAGTTGGCATGGAAATTATTATTAAATTAATGGAATTCGTGGTAATTCTTCAGCTACGCTGTTGCGTTTTATCGTCTGGATGCAAATGTTACTAGGAAGTAACTGGATTTTCTATTCTCTCTTTTCACATCACTAGTACTCGGATTTTGGTCAAGATTGATCCAGTTGACTCCAAAATCAGCTGCAAGGGGCTTTTCTTTAGAATACAATGAATTAGAATATTTAGGTAGCAGCCATTTACTGAATTGTAGCCTACTTTTCAGCTTTAATGCTTTGTAAAGTTATAGAATGAGAATAATACGTTTCACTTTTACGCCAGCTATTTTGTGCGAAGAATATAGTTTAATATATTCCATGCAAGACTCGGAACTATATTTTCCGGTACTAATCGGTGATAATAATTACCCGATGGTTAAAGAATCTGAGTAATACTTTAAAGAATAAAAAGATAAAAAGTTAACGGTATTTATTAATTATTGACTTGTTAAACGATAACGAGTTCCTGCAAAAATATTCTTGTTCATATGAAATTTGCGTGAAAAATAGACTTGAAATAATACATCTTTATTTTCACCGTATAATCTCTTACGTATAAAAGTTTAATGCAAAGGAACCGATTCCCGCATAAAGCATAAATTCATTCACACGATCATCAAGCCCAAAGTCTTTATCCATAGATTTTCGATCCCCGAATTATCTTATGCATCCGCAACACACACACACAATCCCATATCTAGATTCTCCTCCGAAGCTCAGATAAGGAAAATACAATCGCGGAACAGCGTGGGTGAAGGCAAAGCGATCGTCGAGCGCATTCGCGGACTGCGCAATACGAGTCCATGTTTCGTCGTATCGCGACTACGGAGTCGCATATAAGATGACCCTTCGTTTTCTCTTATACTGCAGGCTTATTTCTGCGGGCAAGTGATTCGCGAGCTCGCGGCGTGAATTAACGACGTCTGATTCCGGGCTCATCTGCTTTTTTCATCCTTTAATCGTACCGCTACTCTGCCGAGTGCACCAAAGTCGAAAGCGAACGTATAATCTATATATACGCGAAATCATAAATTTTATCGTTTTACTTTGTGAACGTGTGAGCTTGGCCGCCTCGTGGTACGAACATCTTGTGTTGCGTAATTCTACGTATGTATGTACATGTGTGTGTGTGTGTGTAATGTGGTCGAAAGTAAGTTTTGTGAGATCGTATGATATGAGATGTGCGATGAGCGCTTATATATTTCATTTGTCTGGATAAGGAAGGATGGTATTTTCGAGGCGCAATTGTATATTTTGGAAGGATATACTTTATTCGTACGTTTTTAATTACATAAGGTAAGATAACGGGATCGATAGGTTGAACATAAGCTTAGAACACATTATATTATAAAAAGAAACATTAGTTAAAAACTCGTCATTAGTGATGTAATATTGTGGATACTAAATTATTCTTTTGTTCTCGTCATTATTAGAGAGAAAAGATACTCCGCATGTTTTGAAAAACTTAGTTTTTTATGGAAACTTATACAATCGTAGTTTTGAAATATCTTTGAATGAGTTCCCTTTCGTGCGCAATTTCTTATGTATCTTAATTAGTATTTAATGACCAGAATAAATTAAGTCTTTTTTATCGATACAGTCTATTGAAAAATTAGAACATTCTATTTACTTAAATATGTCGTCTGTCCGTATCATGAAGTATTCTACTGATTAAAGTTATCGAATTTATTTCCTTACTCTATATTCCTTTTTAAATGAATAATGATTCAAACAGAAATCTATTCCAGAAACTTATTTCCAATTAAATATAATAGCCGTTCTCTCAAGGAAATGCAAAATTTATTACTACCTCCTTTTATGATGGCTTCGAGACATCTTTCCTGAAATTATAGTGCAAGAATTTTGAATCTAACTTTAATTTGCACTTTATTATTAATTCATAAAGTAACCAATTCAGCAAGTACAAGTTGATCGATGACACCCATTAATTACCTACCGCTAAATAAATCTGCTTGGAAAACATATCCAACGTATAATATACTCATATCTCGAAAATAAATGAATCTATTAAACCACTCCCTCAAAATCTCACCTTATCAAAATTTGCGTACAATTCTAACATAACATCAGGATAATCTTATCCGAACCACAAACAACTCAATCAATCAGCATATCGTCACCGCTGCTCCTAACCCAATACCTTCCTATAACTAACGCTTACGACGAAATCTTTCAATTAACAGATACCATAAAATTTTTCGTTCCACTTACTCACCGATAAAAAAAAAACAATTCCCGGCCTCTGAAAGATCCTTATTTCAGCAACAGGCCGAGCTCGTCAAGCGTCAGAGCGCGTGGAATACGTAATAAAACACGTCGGACCCGGTCTATCTCTCAGGATGTTGGGTTTCGATCCCAAGCTCAATTACAACGTAATTAACGATAGGGCACATATTCGCTCCCTCCCTATACTCGCAAAGTATAAATCCAATCTCTCTCACTCTGTACTGTAATAGCCAAGAGTGTATAGTGGCAGTATGGAGGTAGAGAAGAGAGGAGTTTGATGTCCCGCGCGTTCGAGTATCGACGTCGCGTCGCGGTCGCCGCTTCATAAATTAACGCGCGCCGCCGCTTTAGAGCTGACTGCACGACCACGCGTTTCGCGTGCTGTGCATCCCGGGGAGCGAGGGACTCGCGCTCCTGCAGCGCGCCAATCAATTATTATACACCGCTCGTGCGATGCGGCGGCGGCGGTTCGTCTCTGAGCGACGAGCCGCGCGTGGATTTTCTACTTTATGGCTCTGACCTGTGGTAAATACTGCGACGCACCGCATTGTGGAGGCGTATAGCTTTTAGATGGAAATCATTTTTCTCCTCTGCCACTGACTTGATTCGAATATTTTGGAAAAATATTGGTTAATATTTTTGGTACTGCTTGTTTCGCTTTAGATTAGCATTAGGCTTTCGACTTGGAAATTTATGTAAAACTTCACATTCATTGAAACACTGTTTTCATTGAAACACTGTTTTATGCACAGTACGAAGTAAGTTTGAAAATTTATTTTATCAATGAATGTCGTTTTGTATTATGTTAGTTTTCACTTTTCAGGATTTTTTTAAGCTATATCTTTTATCCAATATTACTAATGGAACTAACAAAAACATTTAATTAATAAGATTTTAATCATCAAGATTTACCTTATACTTCAGTAAAGATGTATGAACAGCTTTTTACTCTTAAATATTGTAATCAAAATACGTTACAATGCGTTATCAATCAAAGTTAGCTACATTTTCTATTAACAAATTTTCGTTAAAAAATTTTAAGCAAGTAATTATTAAGAATTGAGTTGAAACGTCTAATATACTAACGTTGAAATACTGTCATGTGAAGACAAAAAGTATTTACGAAAATATTGTAATATGTAATTAAGTTATTGACGACTGAATAGCATAGTACAAAGAATAATAAATATAAAATGTGAATTGTGTCATTAATGAGCTCATTTGTAACAAAACATTTTTTCGAATGAAAAGTATTGAATGAAAGAAATATGGTTTACGTGATTTAGTGAAATCCAAGTATTTTCATCGGCGCTTAACATCAATCACGTCACGATATTAAATTTATGCGTGTTTTACTAGGAATAAAAATAGCTTTGATTTATTTGTATATACTTAGAATATACTCATAATAATGTGCTTTTAAAGGATGAAGAATTATATTTCTATCTATAAACGATAACGGAATATTTACATCTATGTTTTATGTGAGCTAATTTTTAGGTAATCGCACATAAAAACGTTTTTGTACACGGATGAAAAATAGTTTGTTATTTTAAAATAATAACGGAGTATATTATTACAAAAGTGATTTTAGGTAACATTATTAAAATTATGCAGATTAATGAGTTAAGAGTCTCAAATATACCACTAATTTGTTTCATCATACAGTATTAATGATTTGCATATCGACTGCAATATCGCTAAAGAACACGAGCTTATACTTTTCTAAATCGTCTACATTATGCCACACAAGACGACTACTTAAAGTTAATATGTTGCAGAATTATTCTCGAGATTGAAAAGTTGTAAAATGTTGAAATGCGCAAATTTTTATATCGGTACAAAATTAAAAAGTAAATTATTGTTTGTATTCGATCAATTACAATGTTTCAAAGTGTGTTTATAAAATGTAATTAGTAAAACTAATCTAAACAAAATGTTACTAAATCCAATACGTGAAACGAAGTATAGGATGTTCAATGAATTTCATGAATCGATGAATGATTTGAATTTATTTTATTTCTTATAAATTGTGAATCTTAAACATTTCGTGATTATCCATTATCGAAAGTTGATCTTGTAACAAGCTCGTTAAACAAATATTCGTTTCCAAATACCAAGTTTTAATAGAACTACCGCATAACAAGCGCATACCGCATAATAGCTTTTGTACTGGTTGAAGAAAAACGTACGAAGTAAAAAGAAGTCTACTTCAGAAATTGGAACTATTTCGATGCGAATTCTTGGCATACGGCTACACAAATCTTGCCTAATCAGGGCGAAGAGCCATGTGCGGTAAGAAGTTACGGAGGAGTTAAGCAGACAAATAAGGTCTTCCTTCCACTGGACATCGCTTCGAATCAATGATTCTATTTATGGTCCGCAACTTTTTTTCCCAAATTGTCTCTCGCGTTATAAAAAAAAAACCAGAGTTTCCAGGATACGATACATAAAACCGTGAGAATCGTCGGGTTTGACCTTCGTCACGTATGCGAGGATGCGACAGAGCGACTGAAAAAATCGTGAAGTTCGATTCCGTTAGTCGATATATGCGGCAACTCGCGACAAAACTGTTTGCTACAAAGCGCCGATCTTTTGTCAATAGCCGCGTTTGCCGCATAAATGTGTCGCGAAACTCTGCTGCGAGAGGACGAGATCAGACGCTGTGTAACGGAAATCGTGATCGGACGAGTTCTGGGACTTTTTTCTTGTAATCGCAATATGTTGAATGCCCTATTGAATCGCGGGATATGTAGGATTTGCCGATTTATCGATGCGCTTGTCAAAGCGGATTGTTTTCCGAGTTAGCTCGGTGTATGGATTCCCACGGAATCTTCGTGGTCCCTCGATCCTATTGAAAATTTGTGGATCGCGTTAACCGGAGTACCATAATGTTATAGTGAATTACATACTACCTATGTCGTTATTGACATTTGCTAAATGGATTATTTGGATTTGCAAGTTGGTGAAACGTAACGCTTATACCAAAATACAGGTTTATTTTGGAATAAAAATCAACAATATGGATCTGACATTTCCAATGAAAACTTTGTTTTATTACTTGATACCGAAATCGATCTTGTGCATAGCCACGAGACATGAAAAGTATACGCAATACTTACATTAACGTAGCGCATGGGTTACATAAATGCGTTATAGACATTAGAAGCGCAGATCGCATCGGAAAAGTTCATCCTCGCGCTTTCTATGCAAGGCAAACACCACGCTGAGCGTCATTATTAAGCATCAATCTGACGAGTCACGTAAATCGATCTGCCATATCTGTCCAACGAAAGTGAACCAACGCATCGCCGCGCGAAACAACACGAAAAAAAAACATCTAGAATTCATTTCGATACATTTCAAATTTTACGAAAGATTGATCGATACGATACGCAGTCGCATAATAATGAAATCAAACGCATAAAAGGCTTTAAGCCAAAGAATTAGATTCGGTCCATCAGTCGATCGCGCTATTCGATTCTCTCTCCCGCGAGAAAACCCGATTAGGAATTCCGTTCAGAAATAATTAACCGCTGCACATAATAGCGGCGCACAAAGGTGATATAAAGCCAGTGGCAGAGTCGTAATACTCTATTTCGTTATATTTCCTAATCGAATTACACGCTCGCGCTTTATTCTCCAATAATATTCTTTGGATTTTTTCCCAGGTCGAGAGTAATGACGCTCCGAGTCCTCGCGCAATACAGTCGCTTCCGATTATGCACGCTCAAGTTACATTGTGATGTGCCGGCGTGATTCGCGAGACCTTATACGAACCATCTCTTTTCCTTTTATTCATCATCATCTTCGACAGGGTAGACGGGAGCGAGATCGGTTGGGTAAAGTCCCACGACGTGTAGGAACGAGGGTAGCGAAAAGATTCGCGCTGCGTGATTCGAGAACATATGTATACCGTCTGTAGCTTGTCGTGAGTGGAGAAGGATCTCGCATTTTTAGTGCTAGATATTTTACAAGGTCGAGTGCAGCTTTGTACGAAATTATAGGGGTTTTTAACGTAATTCACTGCGATCGACGATTGATACGCTGGTATTGTTTGCCGAGGTATGCTCGAACTATGTGGATATTAGCGATTTCACGGTTGTTTTTATAATCGATTATACGCTTCGAGGAATACTTCTTTTAGTGGTGAGATGTAGAAATGGATAAAGAATGGTGGATGACCATGTCTTCCCATAACAAACTTGCAAACGAATTCTATGAAACTGGTAATATTCTTTAGTGTATGAAAATAGATTCAATTAAAAAAAAATCGACCCCTTTACTTACGTGACTACTTCTTAAAGCGTATTTATATACAATCCAGATCTAGAAACTTTTCCTCCATAAACAAGGGGATTAAATCTTTCTTAAAATGCATGATTGTCTATGTACGAAATAATTAGGAAAAAAGCGAAGTTGAGATAATGATATTATTTGATAGATCATGGTGTAGTTTGTAAATTTTTTGAATTATTTTGATACAATGAAAATTAAAGAATTTATAAAACGCGCTAAAAATTCTTTTCATGGTGTGGCATCCTTTGAAGTTACAGATATATGTATTATGTTGTTATGCATTACGTCATTAAAGAAATTTCATTAAACAATAACTTGTGTAAATTACATTAAAATGGAAAATTTCAAAAAGATTCGCGAATTGGCCTAAGCTCTTTACTTGATTGATACCCAAATTTCTTATTTCGCTCATTCCAGTTCTATCGATGCCATACAATAAATATAAAGCTCGTAAGTGATTTTGAATTCGTTTTCTAAGAATATAAAGTTTATAAGGTCCAAAAACATAGGTAAACTTAATTATTTCAAATTGTATTGATCAAGAGAACTCCATTTTCAAAAATGCAATAATCAAGTGTAAAATATGATCTATTATATACCTTTTATGGCCACAAAAATGTTATTTATTCCATATAGTTTCCTATTGCCTGCAAATGACAAGATTATTCCAAAGTCACTCGTCATAAAAAGATAATAATGAAGATACAGATCGATTTGACCGAATTAGTGTCACACAGCGCAGCGCTCGATCTCAGCTATGTACAATACAAATTTGTCTGCGAAGCATTTTTTCTCTTATACGGATCTCCGAGTAAAGATCGGCCGGTAACTCGAGCCACGATTGAGAAAAGACGAAGAAGAAGAAGGCGGTGAAGAAGGCAAGGCACATCGTTTTGCTCGTGTCGAGGATAATGTTTTCGACATTCTCCTTTTCGGTAGGACGATTCCCTCTTCACTGTATATACGACGACGTCGCTGCCGCCACTGCTGACTGGCGCGTCCCTGACCCGAAGATTTCAGTTGCGATATTATAATAACGATGGTAAATCTCATTTGGTCTTGGCAAAAGGCAAAACAGCTCCATTTATCGCAATTCGCGCATCCTCTTACGTTATTACCAGGATAAACAGATGTATATGGCAAAGGCGAGAGCGCTATGTTGTGTTGCCACAGAGACCGACGGGAATTCAAGATCTGAAAACTTTTCGATCTTGAATTGTCTATCGATTAGCTTGGCCGGTTACGAAGTAACCCTCGTTTCGTCGAAAATTAACTATGCAACTAGTAAACGGTAAATGTTTTGACAGTACTTGCCGATTGATTTACAACTCCTGCGTGTACCTAATGTTAAACTGCAGGAATAGCCAACCCACAGAGATAGTGAAAGAGTAGGGAAAAAATGTAGCAGTTTAAAATCCAGGATAAAGAATAAGTTCGGAAGGTAAGACATATTTTTTATAAACAGCGATAAATTAGAGTCCTTTGGTATTCAAATCTACATACAAGTAACAGTCACTGTTTACCATTGTAAGGTTCTAATCACTACAATTTACCGGCGTCACTAGATACCACAGGAACCAGATATGCAAGTGTGATGGTGTAATACAATTCAGTGAATAAAATGTAAATTTGTCGTGTAGGTGCATAGACACATAGACATTTCCGTATATTTCTTTTACTATATTTTTAATATAATTTATATGTAAAAAACATATTTGAAAACGTATTATGATTTATATAAATCTGTGTGACAAGCGTTTAAATATTAAACTCGAATTGTATTAGTTAAGTTATAATATTATACTATCTGCTTGCTAGAAACTTTCTTAGAAATATGTATTAGATACATAAACTCTGTACATTAATCATCGACTGAATTATCTATTTATATGTAGCGGTTTACTAGACCGTGGTTAAGCTTTGCAAAAGCTTATAATTTATGCTTTTATTAATAATTTAATATAATTTTTGCAGTCAACGATGCCGAAGCTTAAAGAAATACACTCATTCAAATAAATCTAGTGTTTAGAGCATTATGTTATTAAGTATTATTAACGTAATGCTTATCCATCAACTGTTATTAATTTAGGATGGTAATTTAAGATATATGGTAATTAAGGCATAAATATGGATCAATTTTAATGGGTAAGCAAACAAGATAAAACGATGTATAGGAATAAAATGTAACGAAAACCTATATTATTTTAAAGAATGTTTCAGATAACAATTGTTATGCATAGCAGGCCATTTGTATTACACAAGAACCGAGCGAATTCGATTACTCAGGTCCGTATGATTGGAAATAAAAATGTAACGTAGATATATACAGTATAATTAGTATGTAAAGTCATATTAGATGAAATAAAACGTTATTACTTTACATATTTTGAAGAATAGTATATTATGCACCTAGGGATAAAATAACTTGGACTGTCCAGAACTCGGATAAATTTACACCCAAGCCGAAGGTAATTTTTCAAATACATGTTTATTTGTTTATTTCATCAGAGTACAGAAGTACATGCAAATAATATAATATACAAAATGCAAAAAATAATATAATGATAAACTACTCTTTTTCCGGATAAAATCCGGTGTCATTAAAATAATAAATGACGAATTTGCTAGATAATTTGATCAGTAATTCGAAATTAACATAAAATAAAATATTTATTGCATCGCAACAATTTATTGAAGTCCCGGTTGATAAAAAAGTGTAGTAATAATAGTATAACTTTGAAATTTTCTTTTATTTTGTTTATTATGTTTAAATTGCAATTTATTTGACTGTGCAAATACAAGTAGTACGTTTATTAAACGAGTTATGTAACCTATGACATTTAAAAAGCATTCTTTATTTTGCAGTTTTAATTTATTTAATATCTGTGTCCTGAAGGTGAATGTCTTGTCTGAACTGGCTGTTGACCCTTCACTTGTAAGAATATCGTTTTGTAGCATTATTACTGGACTCTGACATTTCAAAATATAAAAAATGTAGAATTTATTTATAATCTTTAGCTCACAGAGATACGTAATTTAAATGTTGAATTAAAACATTCGTACCTTAGAAATAATTTACTAGATGAAACTAACTTTAAAAATGACTATATCTTTGCTTCGATATTTCAATAACCTATTAACAAATTTACCGTGCTCTCTGTAGAACTCGTATATGAAATAAAGGTCAAGTGAAGAGCATGGGTCGTAAAGTCCATTACAACATGACGCTCTCCTCTCTCTCCCTCTCACTCCCGCATGTAAATTAATTAGAAAAATTATCTAGCAATCTTTATGAAATCTAGTTTTGCACAATGCGCGCGGCAAAACGCTGCTTTTATTTCTTAAAATTCTGCACGTGTGCAGAGCCTTAGGTCTTCTTAAATAATGATTGCTTATCGAGAGAAGAGGGAGAGGCGCAGTTGCACGTTGAAAGCTTAATTGTCGGTTAATGTTAAGGCGAGGTATAAAGGTCCCTTGAACTTTTCTTCCCTCGTATTTACACTGTGCCAGGCCATCGAACAGAATCCATTATGCTGCATAATGCACCGAAGACGTCTGGTGCTGCTGTTGCATAGGGTCTTCTAATTAAGTGCGGTTATAGGAGGAGAAAAATCTTTACTATTGCAATTTAATATTTGATTATCTCGTCAGGTGCTGCGAGGTGTAATTTCTATAACGGGAGCAGCATCGACGCCATGCATATTTATTTGTTTTCATAGGTCCATTCAAGCTCTTTTTTAGTTTTGATTAATATATATAATAAATAAATTAATTTGTGGCTCAAGGCCATATTAAGTGGCCTTTCTACAAATAGTCACTAAAGCACAAATAAATATTTTTAAATTCTCTTTATGGAAGTTTCGCTAGTTCAATTCCAACTATTAGGATAAATCTAACGAAAATGAAAAATTCTAGCGATAAACATTTATCGACCATGCTTATTTTCCGAAATCGTAGATCATCGACAGTATAAAACTGATCATCGAAGAAGATAGTGGTTGTATATATATTACAATAATCCGCATTTTTAAAGTCATATTGAAAATTTTAGAACGGAAAAATAATTTTACTTCCTTTTAATTTCCCGACAAATTAAATAATTTTTATCAATTCTCTTTAAACATACCTGATTTGAACTTACCATTTATGTACTGTATTCAAAAACTAGATAATAAATCGACGACGTCCACAGGAAGTTATTACATTTATTTTGAACCAATCATGATAACGTTAAATTTGAGCTTAAATTATATCATGATACCAGGGGAAACTGTCAATGCACAGTTTGAAAATACACTCGGAAAACTAGAAAACAACCAGATAAGTGTTTCACCAATTTTGATGGTAGTAGGTACATTATTATATAAAAGAGAGATACTCATAAGCAAAGATTTGGCTTCACTAAATATGTTATTCTTGTTCCAATTATTTAAACGTCTGAAATTAATTTTTCCTTCATTATTTTCTTTTATATAGCGTATACTATTTTAACCATACTTACTATGCCTACTCTAGCACAGCTACTAAAATTTCAACTGCGTCAATGGCAAAGACTGCATGTTTTTACGCTACTCGTAGGAGTTCCAATCTCACAACCTACAAGAGCAATTGAAAGGATTTTATTTATAACCTTCGCTTTTTTATCAGTAAATTACGCAATTATATTTTTTTCTAAGTTTACTGATATCAAACTCGAACGAATGGAGCAAGATTTCAGCACATTTCAAGATGTATTTCAGTCTAAAATGGATATTTATTCCTCCTTTTCTACTAATGAATTTGATAATCTTATGTTCATATGCTTTTTTCTAAGATTAAAAAAGTTAAGAACCATTTGGAATGCGTGAATAAGATAATAGAAACTAAAAATGCAATGTGTGTTTTGCAGTTTTATAAAGCAAAGTAATCGTAAGCCATTGATGAAAATGATCCAACTCTCATTTCATGAAGATGCTATGGCATTTTCCTACGAAAAAGCGTCACCATATGCTGAAAAATTTGATAGATTCTCTCAAAGAATTTTCGAGCTTGGTATGTTGGGGAAATATACCGACATCATAACATGAACTATAATAACCAAGAAGCATGGGAACACTGTGACTGACTATGCAGATACTACCTTCACACTGATCATGTTATTATTAGTTG
>UELV01177826.1:29980-60520 GCA_900490015.1 Megastigmus stigmatizans | reverse complement strand
GCTTTTTTCTAAGATTAAAAAAGTTAAGAACCATTTGGAATGCGTGAATAAGATAATAGAAACTAAAAATGCAATGTGTGTTTTGCAGTTTTATAAAGCAAAGTAATCGTAAGCCATTGATGAAAATGATCCAACTCTCATTTCATGAAGATGCTATGGCATTTTCCTACGAAAAAGCGTCACCATATGCTGAAAAATTTGATAGATTCTCTCAAAGAATTTTCGAGCTTGGTATGTTGGGGAAATATACCGACATCATGACAAGAACTATAATAACCAAGAAGCATGGGAACACTGTGACTGACTATGCAGATACTACCTTCATACTGATCATAGTATTATTAGTTGGCTCGTTACTATCCACTGGAATTTTTATGTATGAAATATATCATCGCAAATATTTTTTAAGTTATAAATGAATCTTGAAATCTAACAATCTGGTGTTGAATCGAGTGAACTTGGACTCTTTGATTATAAAATTTTTAGACATGATCGTGATCTTACTGTACTTGGTTTATCCGGATGGGAAAGTCTGCTCATTGCTGTAAAGAAGAACCTGCAAGCAGTTCGAGTTTACACCGAATCATCGTTCGAACAAATTTATGTCAAGTTTTCACGTGGGTTTTCTAAGTTCATTATTGCTGTCTTATATTTTCAACCCAACTCTTCATGCGCAATCGATTCATAGACCATTCATGATCCTTCGTTCATTTTTATTGGTGATTATAACCTACCTAATATTATCTGATAGATTTACTATTTGCTCCAGTGGGAGTTTTATCACCTATTGACCTCATACGATGAAATCAGTCATACCAGTCAGAGTTAGATTTTCAAGTGTATTTAGGGGCTATATCGATCAATCACAGACCTTCACCATTCTGAAAAAATTCAGACATATTCTTGAGGTAAAATGCAACAAGTTTTGTATTTACCATTTATATGATATCAGAAAATTTTGAGATATAAATCACAAAAATTCCATTTTTGGTGTAGCTTCGAGGCTTAATAGTAATTAGACTCTTGCATATAGGTCTCTCAAAATTTAGAAACATATTTTAGATATAGAATGCAACATTTCTCCAAAGTTTCAGCGATTTTAAAATTTTTTATTTTTCCGTTCGCGTGGAATCCCGTATATATATATAGCTTTTTTATTGAAACAAATCACTTAAATTTTAGGAAGCTATGTGCCAATGAATTTGCTGCGGTTTTTTAAAGTACTTGGCATAAATTTTGTGTGAAATTTATCTTATGCAATTAGATTTTCAAGTCAATTATACATTATTAAGGTGATTTATTTACTGAACTGGATATTGAAATACAATATTGAAAATATTGACACCATTTCAAAAAGTTTCTCATCGAGAAGTGTGGAACACGTTTATAATAATAACTATAGTTATTCATTCAAAATTTTCCCATATACTTTTGAATATTTTATGTTCAATTTGATTTCGTAAAAAGTTTATTTAAAATATTAAAAGACAATTAGGTTAGAGCACAAAATATTTATGAATGTCGATAATTTAAAAGTATGAAGTATAAAACACAAGTTAATAACAGAGCAATAAAACATAATATTTTATTTAAATTTCAAATCAGGAACAAAGTAATTGACATTTTTGGCTACAATTAGTAAACAGTCATTAGAATAATGACAGTGATTAAGACTATGAAATACTGAGATGAGATGAGTTTTTGAAGCAATAGTATTAAAAAGTCAAAGTTGTTGTGAACTACCAGTAACAGTACCGTGAAGTATTGAAATACAGTCATTTTTAACTTTTGTACTTTGATATTAAAATCTAATAAAAATATGGTTTTGTAATGCACCTACACACAAAGTGTGTAATTGGTAGAAATTATTTATTTCAATAGAAGTATTTTTTCAATACCTGTACTGGATATTTTAAGCACATAATGAAGTTCTATATTCCTCAAACAACGTTTTTTACAAAATACAAAGTAACAGTTTTTTTTATTTATTATTATTACGTTTTAATAAATGGTTGTTAAATAAGCGTTTCAATCATACGAAAAGAATATTGGGGTCGATGGAAAACCTCCACCTCGTCGTTCGACAGCTAGATCCAGCTATCCGTGATTAAATCAATCTCCACCAAAAGTATTCCAAGTTTTCCTCCGCCAGAGAAAAAAGATGTAAAATAGTAAACCGGGTGACAATGCAATGTACTACCTACAAAAACTTACCTGCACCATAGACACGCACAAAGTTTCTCATTTAGGTAATTCAGATACATCTTCTCCCCTCCAACGAACGATGTGTATCAGCAACATTATATATAACTCGTCTCTCATTCGATTGTATCTCCTCTTGCTCTGGCTATCGCAATGGCAGCGGCGGCAGCCCAAGCTAGCCCCCACTCGAGCGATGATGAGCGCATATATCAAACGTAACGTAATTGCATCCATTCCCACGTGTATACAGCGGCGTCGCGCGCGGTGTCGTGTGATGTGGAGATCCACGCGCGCTAACCAAAGAGAAAGAAGCAGCGTGTGTCACGAATTAGTCGCATAGTCGTCAGCATTGTACCCATAACGTTACCAGAGAAGAGAAGTAAGATGCCGACGTTATTATAGTGGTTTTTATGATGGGCATGAAATCGAAGGATGACGATCATCGACCGTTTTTGCGTCAAACCCCGCGGAAACAAATACTTTCTGTGTCGTAATTGGTATATACACACTGTGGCTCAATTGTGGTAGATGCGGTACCGCGAGGTTGCTGCACGACGCCGACGCTTTCACGGTCTCTGCAGTTTCCGACGTGCGACCCACTTTCCTAATTCTTCAGCGACTAGAGATGCTTGCGATAAGCCGTTTGCTTATTGTATCGGCTTAATGCTTATTGCTTGTATTTTATATTGAATTACTGGTGATGCTGATGTGGATACGCAGTTGCTCGGTTGTTGAATAGTTTTTTGTCACTGGCTTATTAAGGATGAGCAGGTATTATGAATAACGCTGTACTTGACTTTATCATTTCAGATGATGATGTGATCAGAGGATAATTATTATACTTTATTATGATACGTATAGAAGTTTCAATTTATTTTTATATATTTAAAAGATTCGAGGATATTTGTGTAGATTCAAGTTAATCTTTAGTTTTACGTTAAGTTAATGTTCTTTAATGTGACTTATAAAAATGCTGTATTTTGTGAATGTCAGGTCCCTTTCGATGATTAATTTTTTATGAACTATAAAATACCGTAGCAAATTAATTAATAACATCGATGTTTAGTATATAAAGTTATGGATGCGCATACAAATCCGTAACATGTAAGTGTAAATATATGCAGTGCAATAGTTCTTAATTAATTATTATGCAGATCATTAATTTTAAAAAGAATTTTATATAACACAGTATTGTACACACATAAAATCCGCAATAAAAGTAAAATATGATGGGAAGATCATTAGTTTTATAGTTTTCCGAATAACTTGGCAAAGTCAACAATTTAGTTTAAACTGATTAATTAAGACTGTCTGTTCTTGATGCACGCGATCGTTCAAACTTATGAGTCCTGTGAAAAGATGTGGAGCGTGCGAACCTTCGCACCAAGTCATAAAAAGTACCGAACTAAAGCACCTCTGTCTTTCTTCCTCGATGCACATCGCAATTTCGTCATAAATTACACGTCCACGCCAATGCAGCGATTAGAGTTATAGTACATAGAGCAGGTTGATGACGTACGGATGATAGACGGCCGCTTGGGCATATTCTCTTCTCTTCTAATAATCATCGAAAGTTCGACACCGTGGAAACTCGGGACTCTACAATCACGATCTCGCCTATGTGCTCAGCTCATATGTAATCGCTTATTACTTAACGATTCCGCCTGCGTGTATCGTCCGCCCTCTAGTGCGCGTATTATCATACACGATTTGATGTGAAGAAGAAGAAGCAAAAAGAATCCGTTTCTCGAATTGCGCGTGTATATATGCAGCCGGGCAATTTACGATTGCAAGTTTATTTTCTACTCTCGAAATGGATAATTACAAAATCGGAGGCTGCTGCCGCTCTTTGCCTACTTGCCGCGTAAGTCTGGTCCAAACCATCACAATATTATTATGCGCCGCTGCGGTTAAAAGAATGTATCCATCGCGCTTATAGTCGTGACATTGCGTGTCTGTAAATGGGATTCATAATTTTACGTCACCGTCACTCCCGAGTTCAACTGCGCGATTTCAGCGATATTTGTTAAGAATTCTGAGAGAAAAACTAGCAGTAGCTTCTCTGCAAATACTTGCGCGAGTCCTTTATGAATAATGAAAACTGATTGAATTGTTTAAAAAAAATCTGCTTATGTTTATTGCATGCGCAAGCTTGCGAAACACAGGATGGCTTTGATGTGTATAAGAAGGTACAAACGTGTGGTGTTAGGAATTGAAATAGTATAATTATATGATAACTTTGATCGAAATTTATGTTATTTGCTGATGCTCAGAACAATGAAAGTGATGGGAAAGAATGAGGACGTGTCTAAAGGCTTAAGTAATTCAGGCTACAGAATAGAATGGCACATGACTTGCAGAGGTGTTTCCTTTATTTCGCGTATAAAATATACATAATGGCATCCCACACAGGAGTCTAAAACCATTGTTATAAAAAAATACATTATATAAAATCATTAAAGATATGTCATACACTGGCTAATTCTGAAGATGATACTCTTGAACGAGAACGAGCTATTGCTTGGATTAACACGCTACGGTCATTTTTTCGCAAAATGATCTTAGATTTATAAAAGCGCTTTCTTTTCCGACATTTTGTATCACAAGTATCAAAATGTTCATTTATTATATACAATTCTTTTAATAAGGCTTCGCGAGAAATCATAGCGATATCTCGTTCTATATTTTAGCTAAAAAAAACATTGATGGTAACTTTTGTATGGTAACTTTGTTTCTATTTAAAAAGAATAAATAAATACGCATTAATAATACTCATAGCAGCTAGAAAATGAAGATCAGCTTGTATGAATCAAGCGTCACTTTCAAGTTCTCTATGCAATTTAAAAATGTGCTTATAGCATTTTACTAGAACATAAAAAAACAAGAAGCTGTACATTGCAATCGTTGAAATCAGCTACTAAAAAACTTTTGAAAATTTACTCATGCAACGCTTTCTACATCTCTGGTAATCTCATACATCGAATGCATTTCCTAACGTAATATTTCTTCTTACTGATTTCTATAAATGCAGACGCATTACATTTGAACGCACATCACTTAACTTAATAGGTAAGAAAATATTTGTATTTACAATTATTATATCTTAGCACCGAAAATAGCGTCGAGATTGTTGCAGGCATTTGCTAATTCAAAGATAATGTTGTTTAGCCTGCACGTGGAGGTAAATATTCTCGATCAGGTTTCGCTGGGCCTTGTGGTGGGAACGGCCTATCGGATGATCCAGGTCTTCCACTAGGGAAGCCTCCTGGGCCTGATGGTCCACTCGGGAATCCGGGACCACTTGGTTTTCCACTAGGATATCCCTCATTACCACCACCTGGCTGTTGCGATGGTCCTTGCGGTCTTCCGCTGCCTGGGAATGATGGCTGTTGACCAGGATAACCTCCAGGACCGGATGGCTGTTGTCCTGGCTGTTGTGGCCTGTCATCACTAGGATATCCTGCACCCGAACTTCCAGGGAATCCTCCTGGTCCGCTTGGACGCTGTGGCTGCTGAGGTCCAGGGTAATCGCCACCACTGGGATAACCTCCTGGTTGTTGTCCTGGCTGTTCAGGTCTACCACCTGGATAGCCACCAGGTCCCGATGGTTGAGATCCAGGATATCCTCCGGGACCTCCAGGCTGCGGGCCACTAGGACCTCCAGGTTGAGGTCCACCAGGACCACCTGGGAAGCCGCCAGGTCCTTGAGGCCCTTGAGGACCTTGAGGTCCCTGAGGTCTTCCTTGTGGTCCCTGAGGGCCCTGCGGGCCTTGCGGTCCTTGTGGGAATCCGCCAGCACCAGCTCCCGAACTTCCCATTATCGTGTAGTCATAAAGATTTTCATTAAGGTAGTATAATCCTGGTGCAGAACTACAGTCGAACTGATTCCACCATACGCAAACAAAATACTGTTGATTGAAGATAGTACCATTCGGACATAGGAAATCATATGTTTGATTATTTGCACATATGTGGAAGACTTGACACTGGGCTTCAACATCGGCGTAATAGCCTGGGAATTGCTGCGCGTCACATCTAAAACTAGTTTCTGGAATTTCGGAATAGATCGGGTAATCTTGTCCTGGTTCTCCTGGTATGGCAGAGTAATCACCATCATTATAAGAACCATCATCACCATCACCTTGTCCGCCACTCGGAAAGCCACCGGACGGTCCTTGACCACCACTTGGAAATCCGCCTGATGGACCTTGTCCTCCACTTGGAAAACCACCGGATGGTCCTTGCCCGCCACTGGGGAATCCACCAGATGGACCTTGTCCTCCGCTAGGAAAGCCACCGGATGGACCTTGTCCGCCACTAGGGAATCCACCAGATGGACCTGATGGTTCTCCAGAAGGGTAACCAGGAGCTGGTCCTTGACCACTGGAAGGTCCTTGACCTCCACTTGGGAATCCCGGAGATGGTCTTTGGCCACCGCTAGGGAAACCAGGAGAAGTACTTGGTCCACCGCTTGGATATCCACCGGACGGACCTTGCCCTCCACTCGGAAATCCTCCAGATGGACCTTGTCCACCACTTGGATATCCACCTGATGGCCCTTGTCCTCCGCTGGGAAAACTACCTGACGGACCTTGACCACCGCTAGGGTATCCTCCTGATTGACTCTGTCCTCCACTTGGTCCCTGTCCAGGTCTTTGTCCCGGACCACCTGGGAACCCTCCACTAGGTCCTCCACTTGGATATCCTCCAGATGGGCCTTGGGCTCCTGGCCTGGCACCGCTAGGAATTTCGTTGGGACCTACAACAATTCATTTTTTTTTATTTTTCGTGTTCATAATATTTAAATAAACACGTCAATTTTTAGAAAATTTAGTAAATTTATTGACTGGTATATGATCATTACCTGGGTATCCTCCAAAGCTTGGCCCTTGTCCACCTGCACCTGGCCTTTGACCTCCACTTGGATATCCACCTGATGGACCAACTGGTTCCTGTGGAGGGGCTGGACCAGGATATTCATCATCCGTAGTAGGTCTTCCACCTTTATAAATTTACGTAGTTATTATTGTAATAATACTATTGAATTTTTAATTTAAGATACTGCGATTCAAATGTAGTTGACTTTGAATTAAGCCTAATGTTTAAAGATGTTTTATACTCATTTAATTCTGGAATAATTATAAAATTATTACTTGGGTATCCACCAGGAGATGGTCCTTGACCTCCAGGTCGTTGACCTCCACTCGGGAAACTTGGTGTACCGGATGGTGTGGATGGTCTAGAAGGTCCAGGAGAACTAGGTCTTGATCCTGTCTCTGGGGTTGGGTAAAGACCACTGGGTGGTCTTGGTCTAGAGGGAGTTGACGGGAAACCCGATGGAGTTGAGGGAAATCCTGATGGGGTTGATGGGAAACCTGATGGTGTTGATGGGAAACCTCCACCTGGTCGATTATCTCCTGGTCGTGGTGCTCCTTGGTCTTCACCTGGGAAGGGAACAGAGGGGCGATCGCTGGGATAACCTTCACCTGATGGCCTCTGTCCCCCACTTGGTCCTACCGAACCACCAGTTGGTGGTCTCTTAGAACCTTGTCCAGCACCAGGTATTTGATTAGGGCTGGGATATCCCCCACTCGGTCTTCCACTTGGATACGAGCCAGTGGTTGGTTGTTGGACTCCTGGTCTTTGACCATTACTGGGAAAATCATCGCTCGGTCGGCCCCCTTAATAATATTTATTTGTTTTGTATGATTTTTCTTTCTATAGCCAAATAGTTTAATCTCATAATTGTTCAAAATTTCAATAAATCTTGCCGATTGTTAAACTTATTGTTCATTTTGACTTTAGTGTAATCAAATAATTCTTTTCATGTTTAAAGTTTGTAGAAAAATATAAAGATATTACTTAAAAGAAAAGTATTTTAATGGTCAATAATTAAAATATTGTATAAATATTCTATTAAAAATTTTGAAAAATGAACATATATGATCATTTTTTACATTATTTTTCGAATAATAATACATTTACATTACCTGGGTAACCTCCTGGTGATGGTCCTTGAGATCCAGGACCAGGTCTTGCACCTCCGCTTGGATAACCTCCAGTAGGACTTTGTCCTCCGCTAGGAAATGTCGACCCAGGAGAGCCTGGCCTTCCGCTTGGATATCCTTCACCGCCTGGTTGTCCACCAGGTTGTTGAGTGGGTCTACCTGCTCCTGGAGTAGAGGGAAATCCTCCCCCTGGACGACCTCCGGGTCCTTGAGGCTGGCCTTCATTAGGAAGTGGAAAGGGAACAGATGGTGTATCCCTAGGATAACCTTCATCCGACGGTCTTTGTCCACCGGCGCCAGGTCTTCCAGAGGGGAATCCGTTTCCTCCCGAGGGCCGTTGGCCTGGGCCACCTGGTCCACCAGAGGGATATCCTCCGTCCGAAGGTCTCTGTCCAGATGGACCACCTGATGGATATCCGCCCCCTCCAGGTCGTTGACCACTTGGTCCACCAGATGGGTATCCACCGCTACCACTGGGCCGTTGACCACTTGGCCCACCAGATGGATATCCACCATCACCCGAAGGCCTTTGTCCGGGACCGGTCGGACTACCCGAAGGGTATCCACTACCACCAGGGGCAGGACCACCAGGGAATCCACCTGGTCCACCCGATGGATATCCTCCTGTAGGTTTAGTTCCTGGTGTCGGCGATGGAGTACCTGAAGGATATTCGTCAGACGGAGTAGTAGGGAAACCACCACCGGGACCACCAGGTCTTGTTGTACTTCCACCTGGTGCGGGTCTTCCCGGAATAAGGGGATTACTTGGTCGTGGATAGTCGTAACCCTCTTGAGCCTAGAAATGAGAAATATTTCTACTTTTTCATTTTTTTGTAAAAAATAGAATGTTGATTTCTGCAAATTCTATTGAGTCTTCTATTTGCATATATGTCTTTTATTATTATATATATTTATAAATATACTGAATTAAATGTATAATTATAAGAATCGAAAAAAAATTTGATTCATAATAATAAGTCAAATTTTATTAATCATTTTTATGCACAAATTTTAATTCACATGCAGTAATAAAATAAGTAAAACTTAAGAAAAATTTGCAACTATTATCAAATACTAAAAAGTCTATTTGAACGAAAATAATACTTTGCTCCTCCTCAATCAGAGCAACAAATTTCAGAAAAGGAAGCTGCAAAAGTACGTAAAAGATAAGAATTTCACATGGTGAACGATCGCACGTGCCGCGAACCGTATATAGACTGTGTGTTCTTCCATACACATAACCCTTTTTATCCTCGGCGCGAATAGCTTATGCAAATGACGCGGAACGCTTTTCTCCAGGACTAGAATGCGCGCGCGCGTGCCCGAGCAAGCGAGAAAGTAAGAGAGAAAGAGAGAGAGAGAGAGAGAGAGAGAGAGAGAGAGTTGGAGAAAGAGCACGACGCTTTAGTCAATGTATTCTGGTCACCGATTCTCGAGAGATTACATCATGCGCTGCGCAGTGCCAGTATTCGCGAACCGATCGCAAGGCTCGCGCGATCGACGCGCGCTGTTCGGCCGTATACACTTTTGCGATTGCGCAACCGCGCACACGGAGCGGAGTGAAGACGATACCTCCGAGGAAGAAGAAAAAAAAATTGGAGAAGGTGAAGGAGGTGCACTGGTGCCTGAATCGTGGTAAAATCCACGAACAAGCGACACTCTTGTCGGTTCGAGTGTCTTTATAAAGCATATGTGAGCGACCTAGTAAACTCCAGTGATTGTTCGTATATGATTGTAAGAGAGAAATTTACGTGTAATTTTTAGTCCCGATATGTTTCATAGAAAGTACATGCAACTAGTACTAAAGTAGCGTCTATTGAACATTGAAAACGTTTGTCTTTGAGAATAATCTTAAATTGTAGTATACTATATTTGGACAATTTTTGAAATTTGACTTATTAACATTTTTTGTATTGCTAAAACATACTTATTTAGCTTGTTATGCTATTATTACGTGTAAGAAAGGTTTAAAGAATTTGAAAATCTATCAAAAGTTGCAATCTCAAGTATTTCTCGTGAATTGTTGTGCATCAAACCTGTTTGAAACCAGGAACTCAACTATTTGATATTATTATTTTAATGCGCTTAGAAATTCAAAAAGGTGATAATAATATATTTAAAGATAATGCTTAATCTTTACTCGTCTGTAAAATCAAGTTTGAGTATACATCAGCACAATAATTACGCTACATTACATAAGGTGCGAGTAGAAGAAAAACCTAATTAAGATTACATTCACACATAATTAAGCCGCTAAACTCAATATAAATTTCAAATTAATTTCTTTCTCGTTTACCAGGAAATTCATTTGCGCCACCATACAAAAATCGAATCTCCTCCCAAGAGCTTTCGCTTTTTCGTACACATCTCGCACGCCTCAAAAAAAAATTGCACAATTTCTCACAAGAGCACACGAAAATAAACAGCGAATCTGCAGCGAATGTAAATCTTATTGTTGATCTTAACACCCAGCAAACAGAAACGTTCTCAAACAGTGCAATATGCATTAAAAGCCTCCGGGCACACAATGCTTAATTGCTCTTTAAAATACCGTAATACCCGCGGGCTCCCGAGCAAACTGAAATAGGAGAATACGCAAATATACGCGGCACAGGACGCGAGATCGCGTTAAAACTTAACGATTGGCTATGGTGCACATTCGTAGCAGTACCAACAGCAGCAGTAGCAGTAGTAGCAGGAACAAAAAAATGAAACTTACCAATGATGTGCGGGAGATAGCCAGCACAGCTGAAACAAAAGAAAAACGAAAAACATAGAGAGATAAAGTCCAGCATGTGTGCGCGCTTGCAATTCTCCTCGGTCGCGCTCACTTGCGCAAGTGACCAAAAGCGAGAAGCAAGGATAGACAGAGAGTGAGAGATAATGATTCGCAATGTGTTAGTGGTGGCAAGAGAGTCGGGGGAAAGAAAAAGATTCGTTTTTATAGGTGTCTCAGTTGAAGACTCCGCGGGTGTTCCGTGCGTGCACGCGCGCATGTACTACAGTCATATGTGAGAACAGCCGTAGCGTCTGACGGGACGTCGACAATGTGCACTCGCGCTCCTAATTAATTAGCCGGGAAGTTATGTCAGAGATTTTTCGAATTATTTCACGTCCTTAGGACGCGACGTTCGCCGCGAGAATTTCGCACGCGAGCAGCAGCAGCGCGAGTCTCTTCTCTATCTTCAGCTTGTTTTTGTACATTTCCCGCGCTGCATAATATCTGTGTTACGCGTGCGCGCGTCTATGTTGATCCATTTTCCGTGTGCGCATTTTATTTCTTCCTTTTTGTTTCTGGAGCAGGAATCGTTTGTTCGCAGGTACTCGAACGATTTACGATGGAACGTCTATTTTGCATTGGTTTTATTAAATTATTATCATTTTTACAGCAAAGAATGGGTTGATGCTATTAGTGTTGCTTTTTTAAATTACGTATTTACTAAATTCTTTCTGTTTGAAGATCAAGTTATTAATAAAATAAAATATTTAAAAATAACAAATAATCAAGCTCAAATTTGACTTGTTCAAATACATAGGAAAACTCAATTTTGTAGCGGAACGTTACTTTTGAAGATATTGTTACCTGTTCGTATAGTAGGTGTAACTATAGAGTCTCACTCCTACCGAAAGAACTGTTACAAAAACTTTCATGGGATGCCACGACCCGTAAAGTGTGGACACCCCCTGCAACGTGCATAATAAGCAGATTCCCTAATGATGCCCTGCGTGGCGTTGGCTCAATAGTACGCAAGTAGGATAACCGCTGGCTAAGTTTCTCAACGATGAAAGACCAAGACACGGAGCAACGAGAGAAAGAGAGAGAGAGAGAAAAATCCAACGAATCGGTAGGCCAAATCTGTGCAGCGGAGCCGTAATTTAGTAACGAGAGAAAGAAAATTAGATAGGGAGAGAGAGAGAGAGAGAGAGAGAGAGAGAGAGAGAGAGGGCGAAATAATTGCATCAGCTGAGGATGGGGAGTAGTAGTGCGGGCTCGCGCACAAACATACACCTGCATACACTTGACCTTTATTTCCAGTCGCGCGATCCCATCCTTTTAGGTCCGAGTATGTAGCGACGACTCGAAAGAGAAGAGCAGAGTATGGACTGGCTAACGCGAGAAATCGAGGGGCAGACCAGACTCGATGGTGGGGGAAGAGACGAGAGACCCGAAAAAAAAGACTTGCCGAACAATGAGCCTATGCGTGGAACTTATCTTCTATTTATTTTAATTAGGGAGGAAGTTACGAAAAGCTACAGCCGCGCTAATCACCGACGCATACATGGTACCACTCTGGGGGTCCACGAAAATTTCGGTCTCGTATCCATAGTCTCGATTCACTCCCAACCGCACTTACATGAATTGCACAATATCTCGCGTGAGCTGCCACTGACTATGTATACCTTGTATAGTTTATACGGATTTTTTCTCCACCTCCGCTCTGCGCTCTCTCTCTCTCTCTCTCTCTCTCTCTCTCTCTCCCTCTGTCTCTCGCTTTTTTCACGCGATTAATGAATACGCGAACGCGCTATAATCTTCTTATAGAATCGCCTCATTGTTTTGGGAAGGTTCACGATTTTTTTTCGAGGCTTACCGTTGCGTTTCACGTGCGTACTATATAGAGGATGAGCCGTTTTTGCTTTGGTCTAGATCTGTTTCGGGAGGAAGATGCTAATGATACGTGAGCGTAATGCGGTCTGTTTGGATAATAAAGCAATCATTGCTTTGATGATTGTTGGACTTTTTTCTTTCAGTGATCTCTTCGCTTTCGAAAGGTCGCGCGCGTATAATTTAGCGGTAAAGGCAATTTATAGGTGGGATTAGTTTGGAAATTGTTTATGATATAGGCAGTCGCTGCATTCCTCGTGTGACCCGCGTATATTTGTATTTGTTAGGCAATTTATCCATTCGGCCTTTTTATACAAACATAAATAATTGGATTTTTTTACTTTTCGAAGCTTGTTGGACACAATAATTTGAAAGCAAAAATGTTTCGATACAAGCTTGATATTTTTTCGCTTATGTGCATGATTTGATGGAGATGAATGGTTGAAACTATACGAGAGAAGATGCAATTTTCTAATTATGTAATTAAAGGCCTTTTTCAATGCTTTCGAACTTTCGTGAATCATAAAATTACCGAATGCCGAAAGTGAGAAAAGGATCTGCCCGAGAATTTATTTTGATGCAGGTATTGTTTAGAAGTTTCGTAATAACTTTCAATTACTGTTCATGCATGAGAAAGAGACTTTAAATTTTATTCTCTATCTTTTTACTTTCATAATGGCATGAAAAGCTATAAAAACACTTAAGGTATTTTAGAATATAATAATCGTAATTAAATTATTTTTGCATAGATACATTTTAGAATGTCTAATTACAGGAGAATAATTTTTTATGCCTATTACAGAGTTTTTATGCACGTAATAACTGAAAGTAATGAAAAATTGTTATATAATTTTATCATCTGACATCCATAATTTATACATTACTGCATGTATATATGTGTTTACACTGAACAAATTCAATTATCTATGAGATTAAATTTAGAGTTGAATAAAAAATTTATACATTTTATTAACATTATTAAAAATTAAATCCTATTTTAAAACTAAAATTTTTATTTTATTATTATGGGAATATTTATTATACAATAAATTATTTCTATATCAATGTTATTTTCTCAGTCTAATAAAAATGATTCCCTCTTAAAAATAAGATTACCATAAAATATGTCGTAACGTAATTCTTGTTATCCATAGATATGCGGAGACTTTAAAATGAAAAATTTATTTGACAAAATTGTGAAATTATTCAAATTTTAAATAGCATTCAGAATAATCGAACCTAAATACTTCAATGAATGACCGCCGTCGTCCCAACTTTTAAAATCTAATCTCGAGGCTAAAACTTGCTCTTCCCGATCGATCACCAGCGCTAAAACTCACGTCCGCGCGAAGAACAATATATCGATGCGCGCAATTATTTCACAATGCGTACGCCGGTAAAACCAAAGAGCTTTTCTCCTTTATCTGACCGAGGAGTGCAACTACCGCGTCGAAGGCTGTAGGCTTCAAGCACGAGGTAAATAAAAAAAAACACACACACATAAGTATACACAGAGAGAGATACTCCGTAGAGAAGGAAAATATAACCGTTTAAAAGGCCGTACAAAAAATGCCGCATCATCCGCTAGCTCCTCCTCGGTATATATGCGTGTACGCGCGTGGCAATAAAATAGGAGACTGGGTTATCTTTCCATCAAGCGAACAGATAAAATTCGCTACAACGGTGCAATTTGCATTGCTAAAATCTAGTACGAAATGCTTGTTTCTGTTTCCGATTTAGTCCCGAGGTTCCCCCGATATAAAGTCCCATTATGACGTGTACACTTTACACTCCTTTGTAATGATTTTTATTGTTTTGATTAGCTTGTTTTATAGAAGGAATAATGTGCAAGTGCAAATAATGTAAATGGACCATAATAGTGAAAAATTAACTACTTCTAATGTTAGATCGATATTGATTAAATGAACGATAATAGAGTTATAACAATGAGTCTTACCTATCCACAACAAACACAGCCTCATGTTTGTTGTCGCTGCTGCCTTCCTCAAAGTTTAGGTCTGCAATACAGAAGAGACGTATTTGTTTTTTGTTTTGTTTTTGGCTTATTCTCTTATTTTCGCGAGATAATGATCGATCGATCCCGGGAGGCAACCGCGGCATTGACAGTCAGAAGCAGCTTGTAGTGTCTCCCGTCCCGCGTCTACACCCCTTTTATTACTCTGCGTCGGTATTTCTTCCGCGAGAGAAAAGCTGTAATCTCGAGAAGACGACAATGACACGCCGCCACTGCGAGAGCCCGACATTGCGGCGAGAATTTCAATCGGAACCGTTTCTCTTTGACGTCCGCCCGCTACGATGATGATCGTCGTCGCGTTCAACGATCTCAGCCTGCGATCGGCATCCCGAATCAGCTGCGCGTTTCCTATTTACGCGTCTCCGTGTACCAGACTCCTTATGCCCAATTTACGTACGATAAGCACTTTATTAAGGATGTATGTTTGATTCTATAACGAAACTGCGAAACGAACATTCGAACGACCGGTAGAAAATTCATCAACGCACTATGATTACATTTCAAATTGATTGGCGGTAAAAAATGACTTTAAGAATGGCGTTGAATGTTGGAAAAAGATATAAAAAAACTAAATTAATTATATACAACAAATTATTTGTAACACTAAAAATATAGAATAAAAGTAAAAAAGACATAACACTAGAAAAGCATACGTCGTCTCGCACATGACCACGAGCATATAATACTTACGCGAATTCACCGCGCAAAAAGAAAACGCAACCGTAAATAAACAAAAACCGATATCACTGTCCGAAAAGGATCCTCTCGATATCTCGATAAAATTCACCAATTTGCAAAATCGAAATATCTACTATATATTATTCAAAAAAAAGCACTCGTCAAAGTCGCAGTCCTCGCAGTCCTCGGTGCGCAAGCTCCGTCGTCGTCGTACCGTCCCGTTCTTATACATGGACACACTCACCCAACCGATCCCCCGAGGACTATCGGGCTCAGAAACAACACACTGTTTACAGAGAGGGATACGAAACGAACTGCGGGTAAGTCAGATAGTTGACTGATGGTGGAGGTGTCGTTCTGATCATATATAGGCCCCCTGGTTAATCCGCGCACCCCACGTTACACACCGAGCTAGAGAGAGAAAGAGACAACGTCCACGAGCGTGGCGCCTCTTCTTTTACCTTTCTTGCCTCCCGTTGTATATCCCCCCCACTCCCCTTCTCTGCAGCTCCTTCGACACACGCACACTCACACACACTCGTGTACACGCCTGCACACGTATACACACGTAGCTGTGTCATTGTTGTCGTCGGGGGTGATGATGATATCCTCACTCTCACTCTCGCTCACTCTTGTCCTTCGTCCTCCGCCGCTATGGAGAAAGAGAGAGAAGAAAACTATTTCTCCTACTCCTCCGAAGTTAAAGCCTCTCTTGGATATCTCCTTCCCTCGCAAAAGGCTCGACTTCTTTTTTCTTCTTCTTCTTCTCTAGGCAGCAGCAGCAGCAACGGCAACAGCAGCAGCCCCTACTCCTACGCGCGACTTTTCGAGTGCACAATGTAAGGATAGAGGTGGAAGGTGATGCTACTGCGTGTGTGTGTGTGTGTGTTTTCATGGAGAATGAGTGTATACGTGTGGGATGGAATGGTGGGATGCATGTATATATGCTGGAGAGGGGGAGGAGGAGGCTGGAAAAATACTGTGTATGGGGACAGTTTATAGTTTATTGTTCCGCGGTTGGAGATAGTATAATTGGTGGCTCTTGGCCTGAGAAGGAGAGTGTAGAGCTTGTGTGAATGAATTGGATTGATTAATTTAGCATCGGATCGATGGTGTAATCATATCTACGGGGCGGGGATTTTGGCTACCGGGGATCATCGTTGCTGCTTCTCATTCAGGGATTATTAATAATGATGTAAACTTTTTTTACAGCTTTTGTTCTTTCGAAATGATCGATTTTCTTTCTCGTGATTTCCTTTTCAAGCAATCAATTATTTTCCTTACTTGCCAGTTGGGCCTTAATTCATTTTGTTCCATCATAAAAAGTAATAAGACTTTACAACACCAAATTTATCCATTTAATTACAGTCCTGACATAATTAAAAACTACCTATTGTAAATTATTGATAAATTACATTCAATAATTGTCCTCAATATGGCCTTGAAATAAAAAAAAATTATGCGTAATATATTTCCACTCCAAAGGTACCTAGAAAAAGTTCAGATAAGAAAGGAATCCGAGTGGCGAGGAAAAAAAGTAGCCATCGAATCAGAACGAATGCAAATCCACTTCATCGCTAGCTTCTAAGGATTTTCCGACAGCAGCAATCAAGCGCGAGAAAGAAAGAGAAAGAGAGAAAAAAAGCCTGGCACAGTAGGTAGGCTAAAAGCCCCCCTGAAGCTAACGAGGTAGAAGAAGGCGAGAGAAGCGAGGCGGCGACGAAGAAGAAGAAGAGGAACGAAGGAAAGGAAGAGAGGAGCGGAATAAAAGGAGCAATATAAGATCGACAAAGGCTGCAGAGAGCTGCGCGAGAAACGGATGAGCGCACGGCCAAGAGAGGCTCCGACTCTCCTCTCTCGGAGGCTATAAGATGGTAGGTAGGGGGAAAACAACTCGCGAGGAACGACCTCACGGCTCCGATGTAAGTGACCCGTTGACGTCGTACCGTGGCTACGAAGAGGTAGGGGAATCGCCAGCCAGAATATCTCTCGACCGGGGGAAAGAGAGAGAGAGAGAGAGAGATGAGACTTCGTGGGAGGAGAGGGCAGACTGCACGAGGCAGAGAAGCCACGGGGTTATAGCAGTGAAAGTGAAATGCCCGGCGCAAGTGGAGTAACGTCTTCTCTCCGCGAGGCTCCGCGCAGAGGTAGAGGCGCCCGAGAGTCGAGCCGCACAGCGAGATAACAGCAGGCTGCAAGCGCGCGGACCCATGCGGATAGAACTGGACGACTCACTCTGTCGGAGGAGCTGCTGTAGTCGTGGAACTTTGCTGGAGGTTTTTGGGCGGACAAGTGCAGTCAATTGCGTTGCTTTGTTTATTGAGTTGTTAAGCTTTTGCTTTATTTAGTTGAGGGGGATTTACAACGGATGAGGTTTGATTTTGTGTGCGGATTTTTGACGCGATTCGTGTGATAACTGGGGTTCGATTTGAAAATGACCTTGTTCCCGAATAGATTGAGTAGTAGTTTTGCAGTAGTTCCTAATACATGTTTCATGAGAAATAAGTATATCTTAGTTTTTGAAGAGGCTGTTTGGATTAATTATAAATTTTAGAATTATGCAAAGAAAAATAATATGGGGGCTTAGATTGATATTTTTTATAAAAACATTTTCCACCAGACCAGAACCAAAAATTTTTTGTTTTTCTGGCGAAATGGCGCACTGGTTGTCAGGGAATGAGTTTCCATAACGAATTGTATACTTTTCTTGCTCCTCGAAGTTTTTGCCGGAAAGTCAGAGACAAAGAAGTTTGCATACGATAAAGACGTGTTTGTATCAACCAAAATTTAATAAACGACAGTTTTTAACTACTTAAGAAAATTACCAGAGTGATAATCTTTCTTATGTTTTATCATTGATGCATTATAGATGTGTGTGTAAAAGAAGCAATTAATACTTTTTAGTAAACCAAATATTGTAATGCCTTGAATTATTACAGCAAGTCTATACTGACAATTTAAGTTTTCGCTTTGTACTTTGATCATGGACAAATAACCGATCATGAATTAGTTTTTAACTATAATTGATCTTGATAATGTAGGCATTGGAAGGTCCAAACGTAGGCATGTAATTGTGTCAGAGCCTAACTCAAAAAACTCTAAGATTAGAGTTTAATTTAAAATAAAATATATCGATCAATTTTTCATTTTTTACTATATATAAAAGTAGTTTATAAGTAACTGTTATTCAGAATACTCATGTTATCTCCAACCGATTTTTGAAATCACACACTCAACTCTAAAATCTAGGCATTCAGTAATACAAAAAGCTCTGACGTGAATCATAAAAATCGTCATTGCGTAAAGTTTTAACAGCCCTAAATCGGCGTCATAAAGCTGACAAAAGAATTGCTTCATTCGACACTAGAACCGAATCCCATATAAAAAAAGAAAACGCTAAAATGCCGAGGAAAATGCAGCTCTTCTCGTCAACGATATTTACCATTGGCAGCGTCAAATCACCGATGCTGTCGAAGCAAATGCTTCGGTCTAATATAATTCGTCGATGAGCACGACGACCTTCGTTGGCTGGAGCTCTAACCCTGAGGCAAAACTTATTCACGCCGTGCAGGACCTTATCGCTTCCGCGACTCTCTCGCCGGCGTTACATTCGCACACGAAGCCGAATAAAACTTTTTCACACGAGTACATTTCAATGCGTGCTTTTCACCATTTCAGATGCATCCGATAAATAATAATCAATGATGCAGTGATGCAGTGTAATTAGAAAGCTTAATAAACGTTGTTATACGGTAAAGTATGTAAAGTAAAATATGCGCGTGGCTTCAGACTCCGGTATATTATGTATAAAAAATCTTACATTTTAGATGGGTTAACGTACTTATGCTAGACACTAGAATTGTACACAGTACTGTGCCCAAAATAACTTTTTATCAAGAATAATAATAAAAAATTTAATCAACATAATTATTACTAGCATAAACTTTACTCTAAATTTTTTTAGATATTCAATTTAAAAATTGCAACCTGGATAAAAAAAAAACTTTTTTGTAACAAAGAAATGAAATCCAATATTATGTAAAGTATTCTGCTAGTAAATATAATCTTATGAGTAGTTCACACTAATTTTTAAATTAAGAACTTAATGACAATTATTATTGATAAAACAAAGACTGAAGTTTGCATATAATGTTTCATATTGTGAGATAATTTATTTTACAATTGAAAAAATTTTGTATTTGATATAGCAACATAGAGTAATTGAAATATATTATTTTGAAAATAATTTTTCATTAACTTTCATAAAAGTTGCGAATTTAATAGTATCATTTCCTGATGCATGCTGAAAACTCATTTTATGGCGCATAATTATGCGATTCCACCATGAGCGATAAAATATTACACATACAAGCATCAATTAGTCAGGGATTAAAAGCCACTTTAGACTTAATTAGATGCAACCTTTTTCATCACAATTAACGATCTGATCGAGTATTATGTTATACATGGGTCACGTAAATGCGGTGTTGCTCAAATCCATTGCAAAAACGCCAGTCACTTCAATTTTTTTTTCGCTCTCTTCAAGATCGCGCAAACACTGACACTCGCATTTGAAACTTTAAGGTATTACATATAATAGCAGTCGGTGCTTTTCGATGAACAAAACATTTTCACACAAACGATCCCCCCGAAGCGTTGAGATGAAGTCGTCAGACACGAAGCAAATTTGCACCTCAAAGAAAATGTGTACATCGTTCAGATCACCCAGAGCTTTAAAACCCGAAAGAAGTTATATACGATCATGAAATGTATTCGTTTGCTATATATCCCGTGGAGCATAAACGAATATTCTTTTTTGACTCGTTCTATCTATTTTGCAATTACAGAATCCTCTAGCTTGGAAATGTCTCACTTCATTTTTCATTCGTAATGTTTTTTTATTATTTGGTTTAGTGTAGGATATTACACTGCAAAAAGATCCTAAATTTAAGTAAATATTTATTTTAATAATACTAAAGAAATATTTACTTGATTTAAGGGAAGTAAACAAAATGCAAATTATATAAATATTTCGTTAAATCAAATAAATATTTCTTTAGTATTAACGAAATAATAAAATTCAATTCAGCAATTTTTTTTAGTGCACAGGATGATATACCCAATTGTATTGATTACTTTTAGGTGTGGTTAGAATATAAATAATAATTTAGAATATTAATTAAACATATTTTTTTTATTAGTGTAAAATATTCTTAGACAGATTATTATTTGCATAGGCCAACAAAAAAATTATGGCTTTCACTGCACTTCCTTAAAATTTTGTTTACAAGATGCCACTCGTCTCTCATAAGTAAATAATTATATAACAGACAATTTTAAAAAAATTATCTATTTCCTTATTCCCAATGTACGCTTCGTAAGTATTTACATAAAGATTTATTAGAATAACGAGAATCGATTGAATGTGATTTTATAACGTTTCATGCGCGTTATATACCTAATCCTATTCATTCGATACATACCCTCTTCCAAATCTTTGCACGCGAAAAATTGATACGAGAGCTATATACAAGAGCGTATTCGATCAGAGTCCGATACAAAAGACTACGCGGCATACCCTCAATATTGAATGTGCACAAATGAAAAAGTACCCATAGGACGCACGAATAAAGGAGCAACTTTCCCCGGCGGGCATCGCGCAACTCCTATAATGTATATATACACGACCCCTGCGCGAAAATTCGAAATCCACGCGATCATCAGCCTACTCGACACACACACACACATACACACACGGCATCTCTTACGCAATATTTTCATCTCTGCGGCACATATAACTTTACTATCAATTACGCTCGCCTCTTCTCGATTCGTCGCGCGCCTGCCCTTCCGCTGCCTATAAATCAGCGAAGCTCTCTCTCGCTCTCTCTCGTGGCATATACCATCCATATAGAAAACCGAGAGGGAAATGGATGATATGGAGTAGAAGAAGGATAAGCGCTACAGTCGCTGCGATCGATCCGCGCACCGTTTGTGCGTCCCGTGCGGTATACACGTGTCTTATTACTTATTACGATATTGCGCGCGTTTTATATTCCGGGGGTAGCTAATTATATTTGCGACACGAAGCAGTCGACGATGATTGTCGTTTTTGCGTGTATGGGGCGCTTTGAAAAATGTTCCCGTTGATCGTGGAGAAAAGCGAGGAACACTTTCGCTATTTCGAAATTCAGACGAGTCGATGTGGGATTTTTCATTTGGGAAACATTATACGTATCCTGTAACGTTATACGTTTATGCTAAAATTGTAGATGAATATGAGGTAATGAAAAGTTTGTCAATGTTTAAGAATGTTTCTGGGATAATGTATAAATTAAAATGAAATTCATGGTGTTAAATAAAATATTGGACTACAAAAGCTCGTTCTTGCTTCTAATTTATTCAATTAGTCGGTATTCAAATTTCATTCGTATATAGCGAAAAACTTCGGAGTAGTGAGAGGTACAGAGGAGAAGTTTCGCTGGTCTTTTTATGCCGGAGGGACGAATTCATAATTAATTGAATTATTTTTAAAACTGCACAGCTCTCCGTATAACGCTTGCAAATGGAAGTTTCACGATTATTTCGTTAAATTTATTTTTTATTTTATTACAAGTAAAGTACAATGCGTCAGGTCCGTCTCGTACAAAAAAATAGCTATTTAATCTAGAATGTAATGCACTCAACGAAATAACATAGCTGCGGAATTAAATTTGTCGCATTTGTTATCGGTCCAGTCTACATTTTGCATAATGCAGTCTGCAAGCTTTTGCGCAACTATACGAAAAAATGCAGCAGCACTTGCGTTTTTTACATGCTTCGGGATAAAGAAAGCACTTAACTTTGCAAGAGCACGAGGAAAACGTATTAAAATAAATTTTTCAATTTAATATTTAAAAAAAAAAAAATTAAACAACCACAATAACCATGACACCATGAGTTTGCAAGTGTCAAAATTGTCATGGCAACACTACAAAGATCGGAGCAAACAAAACACGCCATTCCAAATGCACATATCATAGCCATGTGGATGCAAAACTGTCGCACACTCGCCATATACATAGTTCCCTTCCTCGTGCCTCCTCTCGTGCACATACCATTTAAATATCTTTCTGCTGCGAGCGAAAGTCGTGCACGACCTCCGGGTCTCATTACACGCGCGCGCGTCCCCGCTGTTAATATAGGCGCGCGCGTTAAATGTCTCCGTAGGCGCGTGTCTCGGATGTTACGAAGAAAACTGGACTTATCCTTCGTCTGCTTCTTATAATAGTACTTGAATCGTAAAGAAATCATTGCCGATGACTCGGCGGATCGAGAGATGGTCCTTTTTTGGATCGAGATTTTAAGGTTTGATGGATGAGCGAAGACTTTTTTTCGATGACGAATCGGACTATTCAAAGAGGTGAGTGATTAATGAATGGGACGTATCTATCGAATTTCATTGTTGCTTATAATGGGTTCGTTAGTTTTAAATTTCTAATTGTGGCATTTGAAATAGCGTGAGTGCTTAATATACTGTTATTATGATCGTTTATGCATATCACCATTTTCTGTTTATTATAGGAGCTTTTTGTGAATAATGTATTCTATTGCCGTTATGTAAACTAACCAGAACAATTTTATAAATACTTTATTTTTACTGCCTACTAAATATGGATAGCTATTTTTTACGAGTTTTAAATATAGTTAAAATATAGAATACACTACGACCTACATTTAATTAAAGGAATATGTATTATGGAGATTAATTGCATTTTGTTAACGCATTGTTATGGTAATTAATTTTTTTAAGAATGAAAGATGAACGATTAGTTTTTAAATCTGTAGAAAACTCTTAATTTTAGTAAAACTATAGTTTAGATACTGGATTTTTCATTATCATTTGTATAGTATCGTCAGCTTTCTTTAATAAACATTTTTCTAAAATGAATGAATGATCAATAATCCAATTCCACTAAACTTCCGTATAGGTAACCCAATATTTTCCCGTTCGTCCAATAACTTCATCTTCCTACCACTTCTCCTGAGTCTCAGCTACTATACACATCCGCTGTCATCTTCTTCGAAATCTCTTGCTCGTGCCTCCACGGAGGCTCTCAAGAGCACTGCAGAGCCTCATATCAACCCAGCGCATCTCGAAATAACTAAAAAATGAATCCATCCTATGCACACACACACACACACAGAGAGACACACATAATAGCGTCTGGCTTTTCCTTTTAATGTGTCTGGTGATTGCATCCTCGCTACCCAAGCCCTCTCGCTTATAAAAAAGGGGAATAAGACGTAACGCGCGCGAGAGACAGAGAAAATGACATATTACCAAGCGACGTATGAGTCGCTCTCGCTAATCCGCTCTCGATCATTACATTACTCTCTCTCATTCTCTCTCTCTCTCTCTTTGTCTTGCATGTGTGAGTGCGCATGAAGAGGTTATAAGGAGAGGAGAAACTCTCTCGTTGTGTGTGTGTGTGTGTGTCGTCGAGAAATGGTCATTGGTGGATGATCACAGCGCGAACGAGACAATTGACTGTAAATCAAATTATTACGTCAGGGACGAGGGAGCTGCTGACGATGCAGTCTACAGCATAGTCTGTATATCTCGCTCTGGAAAAAGGGACAGGTCGAGTGTGGGCTTCCCGGTATACACATCGGACTAGAAATGCGAATAGACATAGGCAATTAATTACCCGCCATGGATGATTGGCCTTTGTTTTATTATACCAATCCAGTAGGAGTGTAACTTCGCGTTTTGACCGTTCTATATAGGTTAGCAGCTCTCGGCTTTCCGGGGAATAATAAAGGTTGCTCCATTGTAAGTAAATCGCGTTGTGCGCGCGTGCAGCAAGGTTTTTTAATTATAATTTATCGGTTTCATCTTTATAAACGTTGCAAAGTGTGTGTGTGTGTCTGTGCTGCAGCTGGTGATCGCGTAGTCGTTAGGGTGTGTGATTGCAAGTGCGTTTTAATTTATATATATAGGGGGCGATTGGGCAAGTCATTGCCGCGTTCGAAAGTAGATGAAGCACTTGCAATTGTTACGATGAATATTATATGTTATTTACTAGAGAAGTACTGTGTATATGTGGAGATTGTTTCTTTTGGTACAACGTAATTATGATTATAAATTATGTGCACGCGCGCATTCGTGATTTGCAGAGTTTTTAACGTTTTTAATGAATTGTATATGAAATCTCGCTCATCTCGAACACATTACAGTTACAAAATACTCTATTTTCTCGAGTGCGCAATAACAATTAACGCATCGCCGCACAACGGCTTATTATCATTTTCCCAAAAAAAAAAAAAAAAATGAAGAACAAAGTTTTCGCACGAATGGCCGGTCAAAAACGCAGCTGATTTACATCGAGAGAACCTCGTCGCGCAATCGTCGTGCAGTACAGTTGCGAAATTCCGGTCGACCCGAGCTATTTTACGCACCACAGTCGCACGTATCGGAACTGTCATTTATTACCGAGTAACCTACCACTCGTCCATAAAACAGCAATTATGAAACAATTAGCCAAGCAATTAATTCCATAAAATGCTACGAACCCGCAACACTCGGGCACGTAACCGGTGATTTAGTTCGTAAGGATCCGTGTCGCACTTCATTAATCAATTCCCTTAACCCGCGCGCGAGTCTTTTAACCGTCACCTTGGATAGTAGTGGCGGAGCGCGCGCACGAAGAGGAGGAGACGGAGGAGAAGAGAAAATAAAAGTCCTCGGGAACAATGAGTCAACGACGCGAAATTACACCGTGCGACTGTCGCTAATTGAAAACTACGCCGAGTGAGCGAGAGAGAGAGAGAGAGAAAGAGAGTAGCCGAGCCGAGCAAGAGAGCGAGAGAGGAAGAGCTGCGTCAACGACATAATGCCTCGGAGAGCTATGCCGGGAGTCTTGTATACCGCGCGAGCGTGAAATTATCAACAGGACGAATATTTAATTCCATTTGTACTCTTATGCGATTTCGAATACGTATGCAGGCGTGTATACTTCTGTGCATTTCAATGCGATAATGAGGAATCACGGTACAAAATTAATTATCCAAAGTGTGCGATCTTAAAAGTAACTTTATCGTTTAGTTTCTTCGTACAACGATAGTAATTTTATTAATTGATCAACAAAGAAAAAATTAAAACTTTATGTGAACCACCGTGTGGTCTACAATAGCAAAAGGTATATTTCTTTTTATTCGTCAAGACCCAAAGTATCCATTGTCTATTCGCTTTTTAATAACACCGTAATTAAAATTAAGGCAGTTGTTTTTACGAAAACCAAGATCCATAGTACTACATTTTTTACGCAAAAGATTCTTTTTAAAACTGACTATGTACATTGTAAAACGATGATGACTTTTATCGTGGCAATATTCAGTGCTGTAACATCATCCATTAGATCTATATCATCTAGGTACATCCAACGAAAAATAAAAGAAAATACAAGAGAACCAACTTCAAATTAGTTTCTGCAATAAACGTCCTTGTCTCGTCGCGAGAGCATCACCTCTGCATAACCATCCGAAAAACGTGCAATCGATTTACTCATTTAACTCATCAGCCGAACTTCACATCCAACTCAGCATCAAACCGATATCGTCCGCTCCGATCCTCGAAAAAAATGATTCAATAAATCAAGCAGCAGCGACGGCATTAGCGCACCGGCTTCAATCACTGTCAGTCACTCGCTACGTCCCATTGGTATATAATCCCCTTGCACCTTGCCCCTATATACATAATATCCTCGCGCGCACTCGGTGCCTTATGGAACGCGATGGCGCGGCCGTTCCATTTTCACCCCGCGATTAGGAAATTTCACGGAGAAGCGCAGCGCCGGATGTGTTGCCCGAGGCACGTCTCTCTTCTTCTCTCTCTCTCTCTCTCTCTCTCTCTCTCTCTTTACTGGGCGCCAATTATTTAAGCCCAAGGAGCAGCGGTGATTCCCGGGGCTCGACTTGACGTGTTCTCGTGTAATTACCGCCGCCTCTGCGCGCCGCTTGAATCGAGGATCGAGGTGAGACCCAGAGAGAGAGAGAGAGAGAGAGAGAGATCGAAAAACGTGGGGGAAGGGACGAAGCAAACGTCGTGCTAGAGATGCTCGCATTGTTTGCTTCGATATGCGGCGCGGGACGAAGATTCGGAAATGACGCGAACACTTGGGAACGATACATTGTTGAATGAGAAGCTTCTGCTCCTCGGCGTTTGAGGTTCAAGGAACCAGATGTGTCTTATCTTAATTTTCATCTACAAGGCAACCACTTTTCTATGGGTACTATAATATAATTGACGGTATTGTTTCCAAAAACGCGGTTCTAATGCGAAGCTTTTACCACGGATACGTTTAACTAGAATCAAACGATTATAAAAAGGTGCGACGGTCGGTATTCGGTATTATTAGCTTTGTACACGAGCACTACAGACAAACTCATATTACATTGCACAACATTGATGTGCTGACTTTGCCTTCAAGGCTCTGCACGCGAGCACTGAAAGTTTATGGCGCGAAGGGATTTATAACCACCTGTCCGCTAATGCTTGGATAACGTCAGCTGGTGCTCATGATGCAAGAAAAAATATATGACGTCCGGCTGGGAACTTCAACGATGACCTTGATATACATATACGTACTAAGGGTTAGTCCCAAGGTCAAGCGTATATATATATATATATGGTACGTCTTTGATTAAATTTTGATTTTGTTCGAGTAGTATTTATTTACTATTAGTAACTATTATATTAGTAACATTACTACTTTTGACAATAACACAATGCACAGTTGGAATCTATAGAGAAAATAGAATCTTTAGAAATAGCCTAGATTTTAGTGCGGAAGGATGAGATTTGTTTTAGAAAGGCCGAAAGAGTTCGTTTCAAAGTGAAAATATATATAATATAAGCGAGAAGAAGCTGCGGCTTAATTTTATTTCCTAGGAAGTATCGCGTTGCATTTTTCTCACGCGGACGTGTTGCAATAAGCATAGAAGGTATATAGGAAAGCGCAATTCCTCCGTAAGCGTAAATACAATGCGAAATTAGCTTAAAGTCCATTATGTGTAGTGCGACATTGGAACTTGGCTCTCGTCTGCTCTCTTCGCTCCTCTAATCTTTCATCGGTACAAAAATTTCTCCGCGTCGAATAAGAAAGAAGACGGACCGCGGTTTTCGAAAACCCAACGAATCTGCATAAAATTGATGTAACACGTACAGGGCCTTATACTTTATTTTTCCTCCTTCATTTTTGTAACGCGAGCGCGCGCAAGCAAATGTGAGAAAGGACTAACGAGAGTAAGGCGTATTGTTGGGCAAGAGCTTATACAACCGATTATACACCGCGGCGAACGCAATGATGGTTTATTAGCATTTTGAGGGGTTTTTTTGATTTGTGTGTATACACAGACAAAGACGTGTGATATTTCCTAGTCATTTTCTTAAACGCGACGCGGCTTCGCGATACACTTTTATCGCCCTGGGAAATAATTGATAATGCGTCAGCAAATTTTTATCGAAGCTCGCTCACGGTATCATCAGCTGTTTTTCCAACTTTCGTTTTCTGATCTCTGATATGCGATAGAACTGGTGATACTGTACATTTCAATTTAGCTATTCAAGAAAATATTTATACTACATTAAGAAGAGTTTCCATACAATAGATTTGTATTATTGATCAGCGAATTGAGCTAGAACGAAAAAATAAAATAAAACAAAAATAATAAATGATAATCTATTTATTCATTTTCAATTTTGAAAGACTATTTGATTTAACTGCGGATTGTAATTATAAATTTTTCAAGAACAACATTTAGCTAACGATACTCCAATATATTAGCTCGCTACTTTCACGCTGCTACATAAAGCTGCGCATCGGACAGATCCAAAAAGCAATAAATTAAAGATAAAATAAAGTCGCCAGAAAAGAAAGCTTAATCTATATACAGCGAGGATAAGGAAATAAAGCAAGTCTCTTAAGCGAGTGGGAATCGCGGAATGGAGAGTCCCGTTGGCTTATATATAGTACATCCTTGTATAATCTAAGCGCGTGCCATCCCCGCGGAGAAACACAATGAATGCATTAAGGCCGCGATCGATCCTTCGATTTAAGATATTCCCCTCTTCATATGTAGTGCATCTCGCTATTCCATATAGTACTTCCTCCTTCGCTATTTCTCTTCTCGAAAATAATCGTAATGCTTCGCTTGAATTTAATTAAATTGACGTAAATAACAATAATAATAGAATCTCTAAAATATCTCAAGGGTGGTGAAGCATATAAAATATTTAAAAACATAAGTAAGCGATTCACGAGTAATAAAATTAAAGTTTTCCAGCGGCAAGGAATTCTTTCGTTAAAAATGCGGTTTAATTAATTAACGTTATTGTGATGTTTATGCTATTAAAAAATCCTCGCCAACGAGATCCCACACACCGATAGCTGCAGCTGCACTTTGTATTCATATACAAAATGTTACGAAAAATTAATAACAACGCGTTTAATCAAGCTTAATTAAGTACAGTTTCCGAGAAAATGAGAAAACGCAAACGCCGCGCGCGCACGACGATCAAATGAAAAAGACCGAGCTATAAAAATAAACTTCCCTCGTTTCTGCAATTGCCGGCATGTGTACCGCATTACTCCAACAATAAGCCTTAGTAATGTACGCCAAGGTGTTAAAATGCGTCTCTCTCTCTCTCTCTCTCTCCGTCGCCCCTATATACTAGTCTTTATTAAAACAATTTCGTCTCGTTCCGTGCGCACATTAATTAGCCATATATAAGCGTGCCGACAGCAGCAGCCAACTTACGCATACGCACAAAGGAAAAAAAAAGGGGAGCGCGAAATGTAAAAGGAGAGAGAGAGAGAGAGAGAGAGAGAGAGATAAATAGAGACCGCGAGGGGAAGGCCGCGGCACTCGTTGTTCTTCTTTTTTTTTCCTTCTACCTCTCTTCACCTCGCAAAAGTGCGGACTGGCGTGCAGATTCACGCGCGCCACTAAGGTCATTTTCGTTATTATACTTTTGATCGCGCGGCGCAGACAATGCCGCGTGTGTGTGGCGTCGTCGATCTTTGTGCTGCTCGTCGCAGGGGAAAGAGGCCGGAAACAATAGGTAGGTTCTTAAAACAAAAAAATAGAATGGGTCTCGTATCCGAATTTTCGTGGGCTATGAACCACGCATCCTGGCATTTTTGTACCTCGCGCACGTCCAAGCCATTTGTGTGTCTGTGAGTGTATGTTGTCTACAGGACAATACGATTTTGCATAAGAAATCGATCAATCGCAGCTTGTAGGGCTTGTTTCGTTTTGTTGTGCAACTATTTTTAAAAATAAAACGGAGGTGATACGTAAATCAGGAGTAGGCTATTATCTGCATTGGTGATTTCTATGTTTTGGACATTCTTAGCCAGAATCCGATGGATTGAGTAATTGCTGAGAATTTGACTACATTCGGTAGAAAAGGCCCGGAGCCAATCAGATACTTGCATTAACAAAAATTGCCTTCTTGTTAGTCAAAGAAAACATAAATTTTAGATAAAAGCTGATTCAGATACTTTAACAGAACATAATTCAACCTTTCAAATTTCAATTCACATAATGAGAAACAATTTTCACATCGCACTCATATCTGATATCATTGTTCAGGAGCACCAAAAGTTCACTAGAAAATTTCATCTAATTGCACAAAACTGACACTATCTCCTATTCCTAATCGCTAAAAAGCATCAAAGAGAGAAAGAGAGAGAATGAGCAAAAAAAGTCCGTTCTCTTGAAAAAGAGGGATAAAGGAGGATCCTCGCGCCGATCGTGGATACGAAGACTTGACACTCGGTGGGCCATTAATTACGTATCCGAGTGTTCCGTGGAGCTCCGCGCGAAACGCTTCCTCTTACTCTCCGAGTCTGCGCGCAGAGAGACAGAGAGTTGCACTTTGCACCGATTCGATCGACGCCGGATAATTCAATCCCGATCTCATCGATGCCTTTAGAATGGGAGGTAAGAGAGAGAGAGAGAGAGAG
>UELV01177826.1:0-27339 GCA_900490015.1 Megastigmus stigmatizans | reverse complement strand
AAATAGAGACCGCGAGGGGAAGGCCGCGGCACTCGTTGTTCTTCTTTTTTTTTCCTTCTACCTCTCTTCACCTCGCAAAAGTGCGGACTGGCGTGCAGATTCACGCGCGCCACTAAGGTCATTTTCGTTATTATACTTTTGATCGCGCGGCGCAGACAATGCCGCGTGTGTGTGGCGTCGTCGATCTTTGTGCTGCTCGTCGCAGGGGAAAGAGGCCGGAAACAATAGGTAGGTTCTTAAAACAAAAAAATAGAATGGGTCTCGTATCCGAATTTTCGTGGGCTATGAACCACGCATCCTGGCATTTTTGTACCTCGCGCACGTCCAAGCCATTTGTGTGTCTGTGAGTGTATGTTGTCTACAGGACAATACGATTTTGCATAAGAAATCGATCAATCGCAGCTTGTAGGGCTTGTTTCGTTTTGTTGTGCAACTATTTTTAAAAATAAAACGGAGGTGATACGTAAATCAGGAGTAGGCTATTATCTGCATTGGTGATTTCTATGTTTTGGACATTCTTAGCCAGAATCCGATGGATTGAGTAATTGCTGAGAATTTGACTACATTCGGTAGAAAAGGCCCGGAGCCAATCAGATACTTGCATTAACAAAAATTGCCTTCTTGTTAGTCAAAGAAAACATAAATTTTAGATAAAAGCTGATTCAGATACTTTAACAGAACATAATTCAACCTTTCAAATTTCAATTCACATAATGAGAAACAATTTTCACATCGCACTCATATCTGATATCATTGTTCAGGAGCACCAAAAGTTCACTAGAAAATTTCATCTAATTGCACAAAACTGACACTATCTCCTATTCCTAATCGCTAAAAAGCATCAAAGAGAGAAAGAGAGAGAATGAGCAAAAAAAGTCCGTTCTCTTGAAAAAGAGGGATAAAGGAGGATCCTCGCGCCGATCGTGGATACGAAGACTTGACACTCGGTGGGCCATTAATTACGTATCCGAGTGTTCCGTGGAGCTCCGCGCGAAACGCTTCCTCTTACTCTCCGAGTCTGCGCGCAGAGAGACAGAGAGTTGCACTTTGCACCGATTCGATCGACGCCGGATAATTCAATCCCGATCTCATCGATGCCTTTAGAATGGGAGGTAAGAGAGAGAGAGAGAGAGAGGGACTGATAAGCACGCGCCACGGAAATTACGGGAAGTCCGTTCTCTCCCGCTGATGTGCGCCTCGTAATTTACGAGACATTAGGCGATCGACTTACAGGCCGTGTGTCCCTTTAGGTTGGCGATTCTGTTGTAACTGTGGGAGGAGACGTTTTGAAGGCCTCGATTTCCTTGATGATAGAACTTTTTGCCTAGCCATTGATGTGACAATTTGTAGTTATTTTGCTACCGAGTCGCGTTGATAATTTTCGCCTTAAAGCAGCTTTTTACGCAGTTCTTCTTGGATTGGTGAGAACGTTTTTATTCTGTTAATTAGTCGCTAATACCTGTATTTAAATGAGACGTATATGTTAATGAAATTGTACACTGGTCGATTAGGTAATTTGTTTTATTTTTATTCGTGAGATTGTCTAGCATTCATTGAACTTTATTAAACGTTAGTACCATCTATTTGTAACCCTATAACCAGAGTAATAAATTCTAGATATATCTGACTATTACGTCAAATGTAGTCGTATAACATTGCCAAACTCCACGGTGAAACATTAAAACTTTTCAGGCAATTTTGAATATATTTTAATTAAAAAAAAATGAGCAATAGAGCAATAGTATATGTATATTCCCTTGGATAGCGCATAGAAAGAACGATTACACAAAAGCGTTCCCACACAACTTTATTGTGGTTTCTCAGCTCAAAGTTCGTTCGGGCGTAGTCGGCCTGTATATGTGATTCGGTAAAAATTTTCGCGACCAGAGAGCCCGCCAATGCGCGTTGTATAAGATCTCGCGCGCGGTAACGAGTTTTCTTCGGCGCGTCGATCCTCAGATTTACGACTGGCTTTTGCGCAAAAGCGCCGATAAAAGCTGCATCGATAGTGTGTGTAGGGCGCTCGTGTTTCTGTACACAAATGAAACTACAAGAAACTCTATGGGTTTGCGTCATTCTTCGGACAATTTTTTTCCAATGCCTTTTTGTGTATGTTCTTCGCGTGAAATATACGCAGATCTACTTTACTTTAGATGTAGGGAGGTTTTGTTTACGCGGGGAAAACGACATTGAGATGACGAATTCGCGCAATAAAACGGCTTCGATAAAGTTTCAACAAATAAAATTGTTGGTGAAAATGAAAACATAAGCTTAATAATTGATTTAAATAATTGAATAGCATTGTACTATAAGGAAACTTAATTAGAAACCATTTTGTATGAACAGATTTAGTAAGTTCTAATCATGAGACGAAGATATAACGATAAAATTGATATACACTAGCACGTATAAATTGAAGTATAGGTAAAGTAGTAAGAACACTAATCCTAAAAATTTATGTATCAAAGTACTAAATCAAATTTAATAATGAACGATATGTATCGGAAAGTGAATAAGAAAATAAGTCGTGCCAAGATCCAAGATGACAAGCCCAGTTATCCAATATTTGCTCAGATGTACCATCCATAATTTTCGCGGACATAATAAGACATCGTAATATATTTTCTCCGCAATAAATTCCTAGCCAAAATTAAACGTTGCCCCCAAGTTATCCGTCATAAACCGTTCAATCCTCTTATCTCCTTGGGCAATGAATTCTCCACTCCTGGCGTCTATCTCGAAATTTCTCTCTATTCTCATTGCACATGCGGCGCATTATGATCACCTCGGGGGTAGCCATTTTCGTTTTCTCTCGGTTTTCCTATATAAGATTCGGGAAGCTGGAGAGAGGAACGAAAATAGCGGAGCGGTAAGTGCTTGTAAATCACGATGTGCCAAAACTGGTATATCCACGATAAAACATTTTCTCTCGTGTATGCGCGTGATTGGCGGATCATTTAGAATTTTAAAATCTTTAACTATATTTTCAGGTTAAACACTGTGTGAAAATCGATAAATGGAGGAGGAAATACTGCACAGCGAGATTTTGATTGTCTAAGGATTTTGTAATGTTCTCCACATGAGATTTTTCTTTAGATATATTAGTAAGTTCTTTTCCAATTTTACTCGCAACCCACGTCTTTCAGAGTTATAAATAAATCTCAATCACATTATTGCATAAAAGTGATGTTTTGTTTGAAAATTTAAACTAGAACCAATCTAAGTTTTGAATCGGATTGCCACGATTCGACCACCATAGGACGTCTTAGATAACGTGCAAGTATTCGTACAGGTATAGATGGCGGATCAACTGGCGAAAAAGAAAGCCACAGTTAAGATCGCACTGGGATTGCTCCCTAACTGGCTTTAGCCTCCTACGTGTGATGTACTTGTGGAAAGAAATATTCTTAAATGTATAATTTGTTCTTAACATTATTTAATAAATATATCAATCTTTTCGTTATCGCAAAAACGATCTTATCTTAAATAAAACAAAAGAAAATCGATGAATCTTAAAAAGTATTCTTAAACCGCCATCCGACAAAAGAAAACGAATAAATTTAATATTGAAATTTGAATATCGGTTCATCCGTTCTTAAGGTACAGATGTACACAAACACATAGACACGAAAAAAATTTGTACAAAAATAGTCAATTTTGGTTCCAATACTGTTAAAAATGTGTTTAAGCATTTTGGAAAAAAAAAACTCTTTTTTCACCGATACAAAACTTCCTCTTTTAGAAAGCAAAAAGAGTAATTGGTTTTACACTAGGATTCAAGAAAAAAAGCTGAATTTGAAAAATACTTCCATTGAAACTTTAATAAAATATACTACTATAGCTAGGATTTTTATAAAACTACTTAGCAAATTTTTCATATGGTCTTTAGCAAGAAATATAATTAATAGATTGTAAATATTTATAATGATTATTTTTACTCTACATTTAGTATTTTTTTTCTAGGAAGATTTATAAATTTTCCCAAAGGTCCATTCCTCGACAAATATATTTAATAAAATTAAAATATATTAGTATAATTTTCGACTATTTTTCTGTGTGTACATTCAAAGATTTTGTCTTGAATTTTAACTTAATTAACCAAATTTCGAGAGGCAGGGAATTGCCTAAGCCGGTTCTAAGGGACCTCGGAAAGCGAATAATTCCTTCTCAAAGCAGATCTCGGCTCGTATCAAATTCTCTCCAGAGCAAGGAAGTGAAACCGCTAAAATGCTAAAAATTCAAAACTCACGTCGGGCCTCATCATCATCATCATCATCATCGTCGTCGTCGTCGTTGCGCCGATCGCGACCAAAAGTGACGAAATCACCCCCGCAGTGAATTCCTCGCTTCTTACACGTGCGAGTCAACTTACCTCAAATGCGCGAGAAGAAGGGAGAGAATAGAATATATATATATGTACGATGGAGCGAACTTCTATGCTCGATCGTAAAGCGAAGATAAAGGCCATTGCTTTTATACGTTTATATATGCATGTGTCTCTAATGGGCGAGAAAAGAGATGGATATAACTGTGCGAAAGGGCCATTACCACGTCTATCTCGCATTATAATACGATGTTCTGTTCTAGACGCGCGCGCGCGCGCGTGTGTGTATGTGTGTGTGTGTGTGTATGCTCTAATGAGAGACGGCTCATCTTACGTGATTTACATCTGCGGTCGCATATGCGCGCCTCCGATGCTTTCTATACAAGCTGGCCGAGCGAATGGGAAAAGGGAGAATTTTCCCCGTTTTACGTCCGTCACGATTCCTCTCAACGCGTTAACAGCTGTTCGTCTGCTTGTTTAATTTCTCGGCTATTCATTGGGTTTCTTCAATTGATATTGCGCACGATAGTCGCTTAAAGACTGTGATATGCTAAGGATAAGTGCTGATGTGTTCATTATATCGTGTTATTTTTTTCACTGTAGCTATAAAGTCTAGTTGTTATTATTGGCCGTTAAAATTTAATTTTATAATCCAAGCTAATGAGCAAGTAGAATCAACATTCTTTAATCAATTACAGAGTAGACGTGTCGAATTTTTTCGCGGTGAAATTGAAGAATTCCATGTCCGTGTCATTGCAACAACTGTGACTTACATGCGTAGAACTACAATGGAAATGCGCTCGTAAAATATATCAGCGATCGAAACGAAGTTTCAAAATTTTTAATAAATTATTTATAGGGCAATTCACGCGTACATCCGGGTCAATTAAGATATGTTCGAGCGACGTATTATGTACCCAAAACATCAGTACAATGATGAACTTGCGTTGACGCCTATCGATTGTTTTCGCATTTTTAAGCGGAGAGCCGAACGCTCGTCAATGTCTCATTGGGTTATTCATGCGCTATTGCACCAGGATAATCAGTGGCAATTAAGCGAGTAAGCGCACGTATGTACAGCAGAGAAGAAAAATTGGACTCGAGCGAGAGAAGTAGCCAAGTCCTTTGATGTAATTTGAAGATGAGCGCGCGAACGAGGACTTTACCTCGAAGCTGATCATTTAGAGTTTTTTATTTTTAAAATAGAGCAGTTTCTCAACTTCATTTTCACGTTAAACTAATCAATTTTTAACGAAGCTGACGAGGCATTACACCGCAATAATAAGTGAACAAAGAGTTACAAAATTTTTAATTGAAAACGATTCTCGATTACGCAGAGCTTAAAAAGTAGATTTTTGTGGTAGTCTTCACCTGCACCTACCTATAATGGAAGTTGAAAATTATTAAAGCGCCCAAACGACAATCTCTCTACATCCTTCCACATTCACTTTCTATACAAAACCTCATTTTTCGCCAAAACAAAGCGTTATGTCGACTACCTACCAGGCGAAAAGCGAAGCATAGGAAGAAAAAAAAGTGTAGCGACAACGTGGAAAAGATCGCGGAGCGCATCTCCCATAGCAAAACCACAGATGGGTGACACACTTTTGGCTCTCTTGTGTGCACGAATGAACTGCAGCGCCTTCAGACGCTATATATCTTCTCTCGCGGGTATGTATATGCTCGCATACCACAGCAGCAGCAGCCGCCGTCGTGTTGCATAAAAATTTTTCTCGCCGCGGCACTGCAGGGGGATGTGACTCAACCGCGGCTTCCATACTGCACACATAACGAGCTTCCGGCACGCGCTGCGACTCGCGCGCTTTTCTCCTCGCCGAAAAAGAAAACCCTGCCCTTGGAATTCTCTCTTTCTCTCTCTGCACTTATTTCCCAGGTGTATAGAATTCCGGCAGCCGACTTACGCCAATCCCATGTCTGCACTGTATGTGTGTGCATGGATAATCGTGTTATACTCGGCACGATGTTTCTTGCGTGATTTGTATATTATATAGCGCTCACAACTATCTTAATTAATGCTGGAGAAATGATTTGTATGCAAAATAAGGAGGAGCGCATTGAACAATCGTGATGCGCTCGCTGGCTCATTCGCAAGACCGAATTGCGCGCGATGATTGAGAAAGTCCTTATCTGGGAATTTGTTATCGCGCATTAGCTGGATTCTCTGTGAAAAGCTGTGCACAAATTGAAAATTAAAAGTTTACGCGATCTTCGTTCGATTTCGAATTCAAGTTTAACGTGATTACCATCTATGGTATAAAAGTGCCCAAGTACGAAAGAAAAGGAATGAAAATTTTTAATGGATTTTTAAAAGCTTGTAAAACGATGTCGGAGAATATCAATCTTTATAACGTCCTTCCCTCAGCTGTTTCTACCGGTACAGCACTTCCTCTTTCCATTTTTCCCCATATTTCTTATCTTTATTGACAATCCTGAGCCTCGGCGATCAACCTTATGCATATACGCAGGCGTGCTCCGATCTTATCAGATTCAGATTTCCACCTGCAGGCGAGGAATATCGTTAATACATTATAATAGATAGATAAGATGTAAGGTGTGTGGGAGAATCGAGCTGAATTTTTGAGAATCTATCTTAACTACTAGAAAGCTCAGTTATTGCATCTTCAATGGATAAATTAATGTAGTTATTAATATTGCCCATCTATAAATTTAATATAAATTGTCTTTCTATTGTATTGAATTGAATAATAATAACAAGATAAAGTTGGAATATATTTGCGGTTATAATTCGACAGTCGAAATGCTTTATGACCTTTGCAGTCAGTAATTCTGCATTTTGATGATTTTTCAGTTAAATAAATCAATCGCTGCCTTACAAATTCTAGATTTTATTGCATACTATTAATTTTTATGTATAAAATTTTCTTTTAAAGTATTAAAATATATTTTTGAAACAATTCAAACAATAGAAAGGTGTGTAAGAATCAAAATTTTTTATTCCAAGGTTTAACTTCTGAAAATATCGTATTTAGAATGAATATAAAATAACTTAAAATGTCATTAATTAAAGTGCATCAATGTAAAAAATATATAATTTAAAAAATATCACTTCTTGAATGCATAATCTACTGTTTCTGTTTCTACATTCAAGAGCAGGACACATTTACTCGAACCTTTTTTAAAACTTCTATTTTAAATCAAACGTTTCTTCATACTCTAAAAGGTAGTTCAAATTCCATAAGCGTCCTTCGCAATTCCGTTAATGATAGTAATGGGTGTCCTCCTTTAAATTCCTCCCAATGACTCAGAGCTGTGTGAAAATATATCAATAATGAACCTCTAGCCCGTTTAAAAGTGCAGACAAGCTCGGACTATCTTTCAGACTCGTACATACGTCCAAACGTTCTCGAACTACTCGCAATCGTCCACCGTCCCATTCACCCCACACCCAATTCAAAAGACTTCTCGAAAAAGCTTCGCTTAGACTTATCGCCATCTCGAACTCGTCACTTAAACAGACTCCTCTCATCTCGGCATCATCCAGCAACTTTCGATCGGAGCTCTCTCGCTCTTTCCGTCATCGTCCATCATCCATTGCGCAATCATCCGCTTCTTCGCAATTTACATAAGTCGCCCACTAGGCTACGCAGAACGGAAACAAAGGTGTCGCGCCAAGTAGAGTCCATCTGTCGTTAGGCACGTGGCGCGGCTTTCTTTTCTCTCGCTACACCATTCGTCAATCGTAGTATATATCGTCGCGAGCGCGTGGCTTCGAGCGCGGTCCTTTTTAACCTGTGCCTACAATACGAGGCGGTCTTTCTTTTTCTATATTGCTCGACCTACACTTTTGACGTGACGATGAATAGATAAGTTATAAGTCGAAGTGAGTTGGGAGATGGGAGGGGATGGAGTTTGATTTACAGGGTGAGCGTGTACGAGAGGAAGGAAAGTAGGCGGATAGGAGCACGTGTGGTTTCCTGTGCGGTAGGAAGAAGCTGATGGAGGAATCTTAAAAACGCGACTGTTATGAAATTTGCCGTCATTAGTTACTTGAAGTTGAGGAATCACTTCTATAATACTTTGTGGATAATTTAGTAATCGTAGTTACAGTTATGAGTCATATTTAAGCTTTTACAACATATAACATAGAGAATTGAATCAGACAAAATTCAATATTCTTTTTTTATAGTTTCCAGGTATAAATAAAATTAATTTATGATGGATTCAATATTTTTTCCATCATATACATTTCAATTACTCTTGTAGGTTATGTCCCGCCTTATGCCTGTCCTGATTTATATGTCTTTAGATATATTTTCTAAAGATATAAAAGCTTAACCCTGCAGCCTTTTGTAAGTGGTAAAAGTGAACCAGAAAACAATGTTGTGTATAATGTATCTCTCTAAATTCGAAACAGTGAAAATACACTAAACTGTATCTAGTGAATACGCACTATTTTCAATAGTAGAAATCAGGTCGCGGCGAATCCAGTGAATATTCATTATAAGTAATAGTGAAAAGGTATCAACTAATTAAATTAGTGGAATTTCACTAAAAATATGAGTGAAACAAATTGCAGGTGGTTTTCACTTGAAATTTCTTGAAGTGAAAACTATAATCGTAATGTTATTTAACTCGATAAAATATTAAATTTTGACTAGACTGTCTAAAGTCAAAGTATATAATCAAATGAATAAATTATTTTTTATGAATGAATAAGATGCTAGAAATAAAGTCATACATCATAATTGACACTTATAATAGGCTGGGTGCAAGTGTGGCGAAATCCGTAAGTTCCGTGTAGGCACTGTGGAATTAATATATCTATATATTGCATATATATTAAATACTTCACGTGGTAAATGTGGCACTCAAAAGGGTGACACCAGTCTTCATGCACCCAGCGTATTACAGTTATTAAAAATATTAATAAAATACAAAACAATATTTCTTTACTCAACTTTTGTCCAAATAAATGTTGGAGCTGCTAATATAATAGTTACGGAGTGTAAAAAGATATAAGGTGAAAATAAAAGTTTTTTTTAATAACGATTTGAATCTTACCCTTAAATATCGTCACAAGACACTAAAAATTTCTGTTCTTAACAGTTTTACCTGAAATACTAATTGAATTAAAATAAAACATATCAGGATAGTGTGCATCTAAGTAACTTATTCTATAATTCTTATACCATTACAAATGCTCCGGTAAGATGCTCCGTAGGGCTGCCTTACCTAAATACGAATGATAATAGAAGTGGCGTAGTCAACTATACGCTTCTTATTTCCCCCCTCTGACGCTTCCAATATCAAATTCCTTGTTTTCTTTGTTGTTTCATTAGTCCTCTAACGGAATCACTGAAATTTCAGTGAATGCGAAATATCATTCTAAACCAATGTAATTTTATCTAATTCATAAAATAAAATAACGTTATCAATCAAGAACATTGGAATTTTTCACTGATCCTCAAGTGAAAAGAATGTTCACCACCCAAATCAGTGATTTTTTCATTGATTTAAATTCAGGGAAATAGAACATTTGATTCTTTGGTTTTCTATACATTAGTTAATAAAAAGATGACAGAAATTGGTACGTGTCGTCTACTCAGGAGGCACAAAAATACCTACTCGCACCTTAAATAAAACTCAAAATAAGAATGTAGAAAAGCTTTATGCTTCATCAGTCATGAACTACTTCCCCTGTACCAGCCACGGTATATGCATTGTCTATAATATGAAATAGCGCTTGGTTTCTTTAATTTACTGGTTATTGACAAAACTGCAATTATTCATTTTAATATTGTCTAAAAACACTGCGTGTACTATTGTCGGTAAGATGTGACTATTTAAAAATATTTTCACGCTTACTTGTTCTAGTGAATGCGCGAGCAATTATACGGCAATAGATCCAAAGTAGGTTACCTAGTTACTATGGAGTTACATCAGGTTACCCATTACGGACTTATACTACTTCATTCGGATAGCACTGTAAATATAACTCAAACTTTTGTGAAACATTTAGTCTTACGAGTTGAAGCCAATTGAACAATTAGGGGTAAAATTACTCAATCCATAATTCTCTCGGAGATACATTAGTCTTAAAGAGTATCTCTAAAGATGGGTAGGATTTTTTTCGCGTTTCCAATATTTGTATTGTTTTTTCAGTCTTATGACCAATTAAAAAACATTTTTATACTAAAGGAAAAAATTGCGAATGCGAGAGAGTCAATTATACTGGATGTTAAAGAACTATCATTATATATTTAAAACTATTCGAAGCGTGAAAAGAAAAAATTTCATTACTATTTTTAGTACACCGAGTAGTTTTCTTTTATTTATTATTGAAAATTGATTATTTCTAAATGATATATAAATATACATTTGTAAATACATACTAGTAGCTACAGATAAATTTTTAATAACTCGATTCAAACACCATGAAAAGAGTTAGTAGTAGGTAATAGATGTTATAAAAAAAAAAACAGGGATTTTCCCTTTGTTTTGTGATTCTCCATCGAAAGACTTTAAGAGTGTATACAATATTTTTAAGGGATTTCAAGTGAAATTTTATATAATACGTTGTTAATCATTTTTATGGCACAAATATCAGCGTTCCCATACTGGAACATACTTCGCATAAGAATGAAAGTTATATTAGTTGAAAGTTAATACTTTTCCTATTTAATTTTAAGAGGCTTACCCAATAACATTACCTACTTAAATTCATATAGCCCATATACTGCGTTCGGCTGTTGGAAAAGCAAAAATATACTGTAAACTATAAACTTAAACTACAACCTTCCCTATATCCATAACATTCCCTATAATTATTTCTTAAAAATTCACTTAAGTATATGCAAGGAAATACAAACTAAATAAACTTAAAAAATCGCATAAGCATTTCACGAAGCTACAGCCGCATCTTCTCTCTAGGCATCTCGAAAGTAACTAAAAGATGCCGCGGTCATAAAGAAAGAGCAAAAAAATCATTAATTAATCGCGTCTCTTTTCTCGAAAAATCTCATTGTTCTTGAGATAGTCCTCAGGAGAGCGAACGGACAACGAGAGCCGAGTGTGCTTTATTGGCACGGATCCATTGCAGCTCGAGCAAAACGGCTAAACAGAAGTTGAAGTTTACCAGACTCGGAAAAAAGTAAGTGGTTGTGCAATTTACGAGCGGTATAAGTAAATCTTTAGAGTTTTTCAATACTTGAAAGGAAATATATAAGATTATAAGAACAAAAAATAAAATTTGAAAAAGTTTATGTTTGAAAAAAAAAACTATTCACTTAGATTTTAATTCAATACTTGCACATTATTTCATTGTTATTTCACAAGTGTCCTTGGAAATAATGAACAATACCCACGATATATAGATCATTTAGGAAACGCTTGGGAAACTCGTCTGCAAAGTTTACCATTAGTAGAATGTAGGTGGAAAATGAAAAGGAGATCCGATATATCAGAATAATGGTACTTTCAATACGAAAACACCTCCTTCACATATAATAGTCGCAATCGATATAGCCGCATTCGTTACAAAATTAATAACTCCTGTATCAAAAGCGACAATATTGCGTTTCCATAGAAATGTAGAAAATAGTTAATGACAGCATCAAGCACACACTTCAATACCTCCAAGAATCATTGCTCACAATTAGTTTCCGTTCAGCATCATCTCAGAAAATAAATCAAACATGCACATCCCCACGAGTTGGCAAAGCCTCTAACACACAAACGCATACACGGACTCGTTGCAATGCATCATCTCGCAATCCTCGCGGCGATAACACACTTCGAAGCGTGCAACAAACACGCGTACCGCCGCGCCGCCGTCGTCGATCAACACTCGAGATGGAGGAGCAGAGCAAACGAGGCCTATACAATTTTAATTGCGTACAAAACATTATTATAAAGATTTCGACACTATTTGAGGACAATCGGTCGGCAAATAACACACATACACACACACAGAGAGAGAGAGAGAGAGAGAGAGAGAGAGAGAGTCCGTTTGTCTTTTACCCAAGACACTAAATAAAGCGTCGTCTATTCATTTTCCGCTCCTGTCCTCACTTCTTCGTTAAATAACCCCTGCAATCCTTATCGGCACACTTCCATCGGCCCATTAAACCCGTAATGCGCGTTTCGCATTATATATGCAACCGATATCCTCCTTCGTCTCATCACACGTGAGTATGTGAGTGTGTGTGTGTATTTAAAAGTAAGAGACAATCCGCCTCCGAGCGACGTTGGACGGCTGCTACTGGATAGGACAGGAAAGGGCGCACAAAGCGCCGCTGCTTCTTCTTTTCTCGCATCTTAAAAAAGCGAAGGAGCTGCTCGCTGCAATACGTAAGACGATGCGGCAGTCATTTATTTCGCCCGCGGATGCGCAGCAGCAGCAGCAGCAGCAGCAGCAGCAGCAGCATCAGCTCCTACAACCTACTCCGCGCCATTATTTTCCATTTTTTTCTCTCTCATCCGCGCGCCTCGCCATTCTTAACTCTTTTCAATTCCTATATGTATATACACTACCCGCGAGTCTCCCTTTCATATACAGATAACCAGTAGCAGCTCTCTCGGCTGGATTTTTTCCTCTCTTCTTCTCGCCTTCTCGTTCGTATATTATTGCGCGATACCCGCGGACTTTTCCCTGGGGCTACTCGCGGAGAATTATGAGATTTCGCGAGACTGCTCCTGTATATAGCCGTTCTACTTTGCGATGCTGCGCGGCTGTGGATGGGGTGAGGAAAACGACTTTGTTGTGATGCGGCGCAGTGTTTAATTCATTTTTCTGGCTGCACATATAAGCCAGATTAATATTGTGAAACGCGCTTATTTATCGGTTGCACTGATGAGCTTCTCTCTCTCTCTCTCTCTCTCTCTGCGAGTTGGCTCTAATTGTGAACAAGGAGGCCGGTTTTTTTATTGTTCAGATTGAAATACACGCGAAAGAATTGATAAACTATAACAGGTGGGTAGAAGTATCAACGTTGATTTGAGAAAACCTCTGGATGCTCGTGAACAATGAAAAATTAGCGTTGGATGTACAATTTTGCCTTTGAATATTCTCACGCGGCCAAGTATACGTATTGCCGCAACTCTTTTATACCATAAATATATAGCTCCTAGTACAGTTGCTACTTGTTACCAATTAGTTACAAGTCATCCGCCGCTATTTCGCCAGTCCGTATCGTAATCAGCAATGTAAACCTGCGCATTCATGCACGTCAACTTTGTCTATGGCAGAGAGGAAAAATAGCTCGAGATCCATGAACCGCTGGGGGAGATAAATATTAGATAAATTCAATATGAAGCGGATTTGAGAATCGAGAATAAGTTTGAAATCGTTTAAGGATCAGCGAGAAAGTTAGAGTAGTAGAGAAAGTTTATGTTGAAAGCAATAGTATAACATATAGGATAAGACTCGGGAAAGATGTAGCAAATCTTAATATCGTCGAAGTATGACTTTTTAAAATGATATATGCGTGTACTTGAGATATCGAAGATGCTACTATTAAACTTAACTTTGACATTTTCCTGGAAGAACCTTTTCCTTTCCCTTTGATCTAATAGGTACTCTTAAATAGTCTCTCAGAACGTCTGCTACTTGTAAGAATCGAAAGAACTTGGAGTTTGATACAAAAATTGTACGTATCAAATTAGATACATCTGCCGAAGCTTGATATTATTTTTTTCATAACTGGTAAACGTTACTCAATAGCGTTTTCGAGCATTACAATATGTGTACAGAGTTAAATTTACACCATATATTACATTACATTCTTTTAGAAAGGAGAACATACATTGGCATGCATTTATATGTGGCTTAGCTACAATGCTTGGAGTATATAAAGATAGATAGAGTTTAAGTTTACTCAATCTGCTCATTAACCTTAGTCTATATTCATCATAAAGTGGACATTGCCATATAAGATGATTGATGTCTTCACGTTTATAACCACATTTACATTTAGTATCAGCGATTACTTTTATTCGGTCTAGTGAGTCTAAGCTTGATTTATTGTTAATATAAAGAATAGTACTTTTCATATTCTCATTCAACGTTTGGAAGCTCTATAGGAACGTACCCGATTAAATTATAAATATTTACAGGACCTAAATTCAAAAATAGGTAGTTAATAGGTATTACTTCAATAGAGCAACTAGCTACTAATCCTATCGTAAATAGATGGTCCTTAATGATCAATATTAACGACATGCGTTATGAACCCATCATAAATCAATATCAATAGCTAACAATATAATATAATATCTAAATAACCAAACCATACGCAAATCATTAGTCAATAATAAAGCCACATTAGGTAAGCTCTTGGCAACACATGTAATTCAATTTCGCAGCTGCAGCAGCCGAGCATCTCGAAAAGCCATTATTATTAGTAGTACAAGCAAATGCAGTTCACAATCTCGGAATTTCGTCAACACAATTCAAAGCTATCCCGCATGTGACTTACAAAACCCACAGCTCGACAAATTTATGACACCTCTCTCGAGAGGCCTTAGTACCCATACTAACACTCTTAGAACCGCAATGCGGGAGAGAGAGAGAGAGCATCAGAGCTACCGCATCTAGTCTACAGCAGCGGCCCACGTAAATATCGCGATATATCGGAGAGGAACGGAAGACGACAGATCGATGGCTATCGAGAGAAGAGTCGCGCTCGCGCGTGTGCTGAAGCTGCAGTTGTCGCCGAGGGAACTGTCGTAACCTATAGGGTTTTCCATTAATGAGAGAGAGAGAGAGACGCCGCGATCTTTCGCCGCCTCCTCGGCGCGACACATGTACGTCTCGCGATCGCGGTCAGTCACGATATCTCGGCGACAGACGCGAAATCTCGCCGGCTGTGTTTTTATTTCAGATTTATGGGTACCGGCCTCGAGCATAGTGTGCCTATAATACGGCACCTTGCGCGTGTGCGCGCGCTTTGGTTCCTCAGGAACTTGCTCAACTAGCGCGCGACAATCTTACTACTACCCCCGCGCGCCTCCTCGTCGTTCGTCACGTCAACCGTTGCGAGTCGAGTGAGCTACCGCGGCAGCAACAGCAGCCAGGAGAGAAATAATTGTAGCTTCGAGTTCTTGGACGTTCAGACAAAGGTGGTTTGTCTGTGTGTCTATGTATATAGAGGGTTCGCTCCCCCTGAAAGCTGCAAACTGCGGGGAAACTGCTGCGGGTTGTTTAAGCCGACCCTTCGGTCACGACTACTTCGGTTTCTTTTTTCTTGTTCTTTAGCTTTTTTTCTTCTTTTTCGAAGTAAGCGGGAGTTTCGCGGAGTTGACGCTGTGCTGTGCTGGCGTTTGTCGGATCGTTAGGCCAAGTAATTCACGCTGAATTGCAGCGATTGCAGGGGGCATTGTTATATACTCGCGATCTTTCTTGTTCGGACTTTGCAATTCGATAGCGTTAAAAGCTTTTAAAGGCGTTTAGTTTTAAATATAATAAATGAAAGGTAAATTTTAGCAAGAGTCCGAATAATTTTTATCAGAGGTCATTCGAACAAATAAAAATTTTGCTACACTTATACATATAAATAATTATTAGCAATTGTAATAAATTAGCAGATTTGTATTTGCTAATGAAATGTAATTAAGTTAAAAGTGTTCACGCGTCCATTGCTTCCACCTATTTCTGTAAATTCAAAGCATAAAATAAACTTGGTATACGTGTATACATCATTGTTTCCGAGTACGAACGCGAAAACGCATAGTCCGGTTGGAAATGGCGACAACGCAGAGTCCGATTGGAAAAAAACGACAACGCATAGCCCGATTAGAAAACGGAGCAACTCGCGAGCTGTTTTTTTTCCCTTTCAATTTTAAGTTGGCAGCGCAAGCGTGAAACATTGTGTATTGATTTAAAGGTCGCTGAATACCTATTTTAAAAGATTAAATCAATACACAATGTTTTACGCTTGCGATGTCAACTTAAAATGGAAAGAAAAAAAAACAACTCGCAAGATACTCGGGAGCGAGGCTATAACTATTATTAACGCTCCAAGTACTGCATGCCACAATTTATAGATACAGTAGTTGCGGTCATAAATTATGATATACGCTGGATTTACTCGCTTCAGTCAGTATTAGAGATTACGCACAATCTGACTAATGCTCACATTAATCTGTAGGCGCATTTGTATCTATGATTCAATAATATTATTATAATCAATAAGGGGAAAAAGTAAAGTTTCACTTACTATATCACTGCGATGATTAACCAATCAACACATCATTGATTTCGAAAAATACCTCACTTATAAAACTCCGCTGATAATATGTGCCATTTAATTTTCCAAGTTGTGATAAATATTATTTAACATATCTTTTGTTTTATGTAACCGCAGACATTTCTCGGAGTCCCAAAATCATGTATATTCTATACTAATACCATAGAAACAAAGAGAATAAAAAAATCCATAACAATAGATGTGCAACCGAAAAAGTATTACTTAATGAAGCCGTATTACACAATGCTTACAAGTAAAAAAAAAAGAAAGAAAGAAAAAGGAGAGGGTTGGCAGGAGCAGCAGCAGCAGCAGCAGCGAGAAAGCCCTATGAGTAATAGAAACAATTAGTCATTCATTTTGTACGAGCCGCGAATAAGGTGCCAAAGTTCATCTGAAAGCGCGTTCACGTGCACGCATCGGCTGTGCTTCAATCCCGGCGAACAACGACAAAAGCTACAACGGCACTCCGAACGTTACATGCTGCGCATTCCTCCCATGGTACACATCTATACACTCGTACAAGAGAAAAGAAAGAAAATAAAAGTTTAAAGAGTCTCCTTTTAATTGCGGCTGCGGCGTCTTTGTCTGCGACTAGATAAGCATCAGGTACGGCGGCGGCGGCGGCGACGAGGATGACGAGCGTCGGCTGGAACAAAATCAGAGGGATCTCACTTGGCTGCTGTTGCTGCTTCGCCGTTTACTCCCAGCATCCACGAGAAGGAGATGTAGAAAGGGACAGTGACGGTATATGGATATGACGGCTTTCTTTATCCGAGACTTTTGAGTGGACAATGCGTCGAGAGAGATGAAAGCTGTGTAGGCACTCGCACGTCGCTCGATTGAGATGAATATTTGCAACATCGCCTTTGGAAAAATCCAATAGAAATGGTTACGCGTAACCGCGTCCTCGTGATCCCCTACGGAAAGAAAGAGGTAGTATATATACATAATTCGGCTATTGAAAAATAGACACTAAACGCGAGCTCGTTACTTTCTGTACGTTTCGACATTGTGGATTTCTGACGTCTGTATTGCCCCGTTGAGGATGGACATCGTTATTTGTAGGATTACGTAGACATTACCCGTGGAGACATGTTCGGGATTTTTTTCTCCTTGCTCGCGCGCGATGGCCGCTCTATGCGCGCACGGGAAAAAGCCGCGAGCTTAACTTAAGCCTAAATGGTCGAATTCAAGTCTTAATAAACGTCTCCTGAACAATCTCTCGCTCGAGTGCACGCTTAGAGCATTGAGTAATTTGGTGTTTATATACTTTGTCAACTTTACATCTTTTCTCGCATCGTGTAGTTTCCGAAAGTTACGCTATTATTTAGAAGAGGTTCACTGTGCAACAAAAAAATTTTTTTTTTTACAACGAAGCATCGATACATCATTGTCCTTAAGTGAGACTATCCAATTAATGTAACGCATTAGATTAGTTTAAGGCTGAACAGATCATCCAATGTATCATTAATAATCGCGTTATGATCCGCACACACACACATGTACGTAAGTGCATTCATTAATCGGCAATAACCGGCGTAATCACAAATCTCCGAATTCCCCATAAAAACTAATACCCGAGCTGCCCGACTTTAAGATTTCAAGCCCCGCGTAAAGGCATATATAATAGGACACTGGTGACTGACAGTCTAAGATGTGACTGTACGGTAGGGTCCACTACAACTACTATACTGCCTCGAAAAGACAGGAGAGAGAGAGAGAGAGAGAGAGAGAGAGAGAAAATGAGACAGACAACCCATCTATCCATCCCATTCGTACATACATACATACATACATATATACCGAGTTGCCTCATCATCCTCATAACCGTGTCCTTATCCTTCCCCACGCTGCGCCGTCGTCATCTAGACAAAGACACTGCACAAGTCGCGCGCGGCGGGTCTTTTATGTAATACTCTTATTACTATCTCGCGCGCGAGCGTCTCTCTCTCTCTCTCCTGGTGCGCTTCTTCTTTTTCGCCGAGAGCACGATGCACACATACATACATATACGTATAGAGTCGGGGTACCATCTTTTCTCGCCACTTATGGGAAAGTCCGTTGCCGTGCAGTTGCAGCGCTGCGATTCGATTAAAAGGATACGTGAAATCGTTGGTTGTATACATGTACGTGTATGCTCTCTAGGTATAAGCTTCGTTATCACCGGCTATTCCAGTTCGTTTATTCTCGGTTTGCGAGCTGGAGTTACGCTTTGACGATTTTAAGTAGATTAAGTCCTGGAAAAAAAAAGGATGCGGTGGGATTGTGCAACGTTGCTCGAGTTGATGTGTTTCGTTTGCCATTTGTAGTCCTCCGATAAATGAGCGTGTCTCTAATTGGTCCGTATGGTTACAGAATAACAGAGAATTGAAATTGAAATGTTAAATATCATTGTCATCCGTATATCGCCGCTCGACTCTTCCATAATTACGTGGCATTTCATAAAAGTGTAATGGAGAAGGTACCCTTTTTCCAGACTCTTTGATTAAGCTGTGATTTTAGAAGGCAGTAAAAGTGAAAGCCCCCAGCAAAAGAATAATAAAACAATTTATCATCGTAGTACATCAAAATTAACCTTCGAATACCCTTTGCAATTCATAAAGATGGCGATATGCACAGCTCATTAAACTCCACTGAAATTACAGTGTACATTATGTGAAAAATATACAGTCTATCCTCGCGCTTGACAAAAACTTTTCATTTTCGTTTGAAAATAAGATGGACATAATGTATATGCATCTTTTCAATGTTTGCATAGATTTATTAATAGATCCATTATATTAGCTTCGGTATTAGTTTTTTTAGGTTTTGCATGGATAAAGTAGCGCTTTATTACTCTGCAACTGTTGGGAATTTTCGTCTACTCCCACGCAAAGACGGCAAAAAATCTAGCTACTTTCTTCTGCTCCTTTTGCCGTCTTCATTGTTTTTCTTCCTCGTTACATGTAGATTTTACTACCGCAGAAGCGTTTATCCCGATAGTTAATGAATTTTTTCATTTCGATTTTGCCCGATTACCTTAATCACCTAAATCCAACGAAATTGAGGAGTATCCTGTTAAAGAATGATTTATTGCTTATTTGTACAGCATTAGAATCTTTTTAGGAGCGCAGACGATTTAAATATGTGGCAATAAAGTCGGCGATTAGAGGATTAATGGCGATGTACTTTGCCTCGCAATTGTAACATATTAATATTATACGTCAGTTAAAAGAAGTTTTTCCCATCATTATCCATATCGTGTTTTGTTTTGTTTTGTTTCCAATGATCGTTCGTATAATACACTTTTTTGCCTTTACGTAAGCACTAAGTGTTTCTCGGTTTAATTTGATCGACTTCATAAGAGGCTGTGTTCTAGACTGGATGAATTCAAAATTTCTTCTACAATTGCTCACTGTTACCTAATGCCAAAGTACTGGAACATTTCCTTAACGAGCCACGGGACTTCCATTGAACTATTTACCACATCTTTTGCCACAAATTTTTCATGCATGAAAATTGCGCGATGGTCTGACTATCATTTTCTACTCCCATTATTTATGCACTACACAGTATGCACTTGAATTTATAAATATATTTATTATCATAGTGCAGACTTAATTAAATGCTAGAATAATTACATTGATTTAAATCAATCATAGATTAATAGATTAATTAATTTTTATCAAAGAATACAGATTGCTGAAATAATTGCTCGTAAGATTATGTTTAATCAGTGCACAAGTGTCTGAATTAAGTAAACAGAAATTCCTCATTAAGCTATCATCTAATCTAAGATTCTAATGTAATTTCATGTTACACACAAAAACATTATCGTTACAGTTCAAATTTTTCAACATTCCATTCTAGATTGGATACGACAATTGCTTAATTCAGAAGTATCGATACATACTGCTCTTGCTCCAGAGTAATCTCTCTCTCTCTCTCTCTCTCTCTCTCTCTCTCTCTCTCTCTCTCTCTCTTTCTCGCACTGTCATGGTAATACAATGTTACCTTTCAGCTACAAATAAAGTTTGCAGACACGTACGCTTTATAAATCCTAACTTTCATTCAATCGATTACACGTATGTATGTGTAGATAGGGAAAAAGAAGAGCATTGTTCTTGTATCAATCAGTACAGTTTACATAGGTAGAAACCGCATTATCAAGATCATCCTCACTGTCTTCTCTCTATTTGTGTGCACATACGAGTACACTGCAGGAGATTTCCATATATTAAGCGCTTCATTTAAAATAATACGCCGATTATTTCGAAAATTCCTGTGTCTATTATATATTCGAACTAGATAAAATGAAAGTCAATATTGAAACACAGGTAATTTTCTTCTTAGACAGTAATTGGACGACGAAGGCCGTGTAAGACCAATTTGTCAAATTTAAAAGAAATCAATTACAAAAGTAAATAAGTAATAATCTGATGCTCATTTTTTTGCATGTGTTGCAGTATAATTGGATATTAATTTTTATTCGCTAAAGTCAATCAGAAATTGATATTCAGAATTTAGTACTTCTTTGGATGTTTTTGGATGACCGAATTCCATTTTAATATTGTTCCATAAATTACTCAACAGATTATGAAAAAAAGAAAAAAGTACCAGTTCACATAGAAAAATCCTTAAGTCCTGTAAGTATTACCTCCTTGCCATGTAACAGTGCACATATAGAAACTGGTGCTTTTTATCAGTTCTCCGATCGAAAAGTTATACACTATAGGAATCGCGCACACTCAAACGCAAACCACACAAGCATTATATATGCCTGAAAGCTTCTATTCACGTTGAAGGATGCCTCACCTCTCCTCCTTCATTCCTGAAACAATGAAAGTATTTCACTGTGTGTATGTGTGTGTGTGTGCCTCTCGCGCGGAAGTCCCGAAGGCGCCTCTAGTCGCTCGGGCCAGGATGATTGATGGAAGAAATTTTGCCGAAGACTTGAGCAACCCATTACGGCGTCTCTTAATGTATTATCGCCCGAGACTCGCCGCGCGCATCTGCGTGCGAGTGTTAGGACTTAAAAACACGACAATGCAAGGCAGCGGGTCAAAGTTCCTCGAAACGTGGACAAAAGTGCCTGTCGGATGTAATGCCTCGTTTTATTGTTGGGGCTATTTTTGCATTTTTGTTTTTGTCGGCCTGTGCACACGCGCTTCGAAGTTATTATATAGGCGTTGCGATGATGTAAAGCTTATTCCCTTTCTTGAGTTTTGTTTTAGGTACAGGCAGAGAGACGGCTATTAGTTTGGCAGCCGAGCGAGTGTGGCAACGCGCCACAGTGATGGATCTCTTGTTTTTATTTGCTTCTGGCTATACGAGAATTGATTTTCCATTTTTGCGGCGGGAATTATGGTTTTGTTTGGAAAATGCCTATTGTGTTGTTTATTTGCTTGGACTCGGTTGGAAAATGGTTTTTAGTTAGACGCGGAGACGAAAAGGGAAGTATGTGTGTTGACCTGATTTGTGTATTTAAGTTGTGACGATAAAGATGCGAGTTTATATCTTCGCTTGGATATGAATCATTTTATATGTTTATGTTTGAACTTGTGATATGTTTAATATTCATTGAAATATGCTCAGTGTAATAAAATTTTCAATTATCAATCCTTTTCGTTTAAATTTCAGCGAAAACGTACAAGAGCAACTCAGTAACTCTAAGTGAATTTGTTTGAAAGAAAAATGTAATTAATCATACAAAACTAATTCTCAGCAAAATATTCTTTTTTATTTTTCTAACATTTTTCACTCAGAATGTGAAAATTGCAATATACAAACAATAAATTTACATTTCATCGAAAGGATTATATCATTAAACGCTGTAATATTCTCGGTCCCCCAGGATAAAAAGCTCGGGATTTCTCATCCAAAAAGAATGTCCATAAAATCCATGAATGACTTTACAGCCCGTCTTCACTGCGCCTATAACCCGATATAAATTCTTCATATCATGGAAAAACAATAGCTCAGGCCGCGATTAATTGAATTTGAGAAATAGGCCGCATGCTGCATCGATATTGAATAATTCTACAGGGTATTAATGTAGCGAAACAAATAAAATTACATAACGATCATTACAGGATCCGAACAATGTAAACTCACGAGCCTCGAACGCTTATATACACTTTCACGTCATCGCTCTCGCGAGAAAGTTCCATTTTAAAGCTCCGAGACCTTATCCGCGCCGATAAAACCACTAACTGGCTCCGTACGTCGATTAGTCGCGTCGTGAAATTTCCCCCGGCAGCTCCAGATAAGTATACAATTCAGCTTCTACGTTTACGCGCTGTATACGATTGAGCGTTCTAAATGCTCCACTAAAAAGTACAACAGTTTTATCGCCCTTATTTGGCTCATTATAAAGTATTAATGGATTTTAAAAAAAGCTTTACAAGCGAAAGTCGATTGTCAGTTAAATTACCGATCGTTAACGATTTTTCAAACACGACGAAGCGCAACTTGTACTCAAACAATGACAGTTACTTTAGCGATTCCTTTATTTGGCATACGCAATAACTTTTGTAACATTAACAAATTAGAATCTATTGCGAAATTTCCTCTTTGAGTGCGTTGACTAAAATGCCTAAAATGAATAATATTTCCCAATCCTCCCACTCATTATGATATTTCATAATAATATTATTTTCAATTTATATTAATATATAAATATATATTAATTGATAAAAATATACCTAGTAAATAGTTTTCGTATATGTTTAACGAAATTCGGGGTTCTTATATTGTAAGTATACTTATACTAATGAAACACATGTATTTATTTTATACATAAAAATACAGGAAATTGCCATATTTCAAGATTCATTTATAACTTAGAGTATTTGCGATGATATATTTCATATATAAAAATTCCAGTGGATAGTAACCAACCAACTAATAATAACATGATCAGTGTGAAGGTAATATCTGCATAGTCAGTCACAGTGTTCCCATTCTCGGTTATTATAGTTTTTGTCATGATGTCGGTAAATTTCTCCGCCATACCAAGCTCGAAAATTCTTTGAGAGAATCTATCAAATTTTTCAGCATATGGTGACGCTTTTTCGTAGGAAAATGCCATAGCATCTTCATGAAATGAGATTTGGGCCATTTTCATCAACGGATTGTGATTCGTATCCAAATTTACTTTCACGAAATACTTTGCCTTATAAAAATGCAAAACACACATTGCATTTTTAGTTTCTATTATCTTATTCACGCATTCCGACTCGTCTTTAACTTTTTTAACCTTAGAAAAAAGCGTATGAACATCAGGATTATCAAATTCATCAACGGATAAGCTGGAATAAATATCCATTTTAGACTGAAATACATCTTGAAATGTGCTGAAATCTTGCTCCACTCGTACGAGTTTGATATCAGTAAATGTAGAAAAAAATCCAATTGAGTAATTTATGGATAGGAAAGCGATGATAAAGAATAAAATTCTTTCAGTTGCTCTTGAAGGCTGTAATATTGGAACTCCTATGAGTAGTTGAAACACATACAGTTTTTGCCATTGAGGCAGTTGAAATTTTAGTAGCTGTGCGACAGTAGGCATGGCAAGTACGATTAAAAGGGTATACGCCATATACAAGAAAATAATAAACGAAAAATTAATTTCAGACATTGAAATAATGGGAACAAGAATAACACATTTAGTAGAGCCAAATCTTTTGCATATAAGTATCTCTCTTTTACATAATGATATATCTACTGGCATGAAAATTGGTGCAATACTTATCTGGTTGTTTTCTAGATTTCTGAGTGTATTTTTCAACTGCGCATTGATAGTTTCCCCTGGTACCATGATATAATTTAAGCTCAAATTTAACGATTTCACAATTGGTTCAAAATAAATGTAATAACTTCCTGTAATCGTCGTCGTTTTGTTATCTAGTTTTTGACTATAGTACAAAGGTGGTAAATTCAAATCGGGTATATTTAAAGGGTATTGATAAAAATTAGTTAATTTGTCGGGAAATAAATGAATTACATTTTTTAAATATTTTATATTAAAACTGTTAAGAAATGGATTATAATTCATAAAATAAACATGATTTTCTCGATTAATTTTCAATATTGAAAAATCCAGAAATTTCAATGACCAGGCATAAATTAAAATTTGTTTTAATATATCGTTTGATTGGTCATCGTAATTAAAATACACGTATAAACACTTAGGTCTGGTGGGAATAGGTGATATTTCAACGAACTTGTTTAAAATCTTGTATGTTTGAGGTAAGACATTTGATTGTTCACTATCTTCTTGTATAATCACGTAGACGATTGATGATCTTGGATTTCGGAAAACTGGCATTTGCAACGAACGATTATCGCCACTGTTTTTCATTTCTGTTAGATCTATTGTAATAATCGGAATATCACTGATTACACTTCCAAAAAACGCATCTTCAAATCTTTTATTTATGCTTAAATGACTATCTGTAAAAATGGCCAATTGATGTTGTTTTGAATCACAAATTAATTTTCTTATTGTTCCAAATTTTAAATTAGCCTGATGTGCGTGAGTTATTATATATTTATTACAAATACACAGGATTGTAATCCACCACAGGAGTCTGAACATTTTATGATTGTTATATTATCAAGTTATGTATACATGGACAATGTCATAAAGAACATTATTTTATTTTCTTTGATTTACATCACACTCTTTCGAAGCACAGTGACGAACTGAGGTATATTTCTGCTAACTATGACAATGCCAAACCGGACTTAAAACTTACAAGATATCGATTCTTTTCAGTTTATTTATTTAAGACAGGCTATTTTAGATTTTGTTTAGAAGTTTGAAAGAAGTGAAATTATGTTTCTATTCTAATATTCTCAATAGGACTTATTAAAAAATGCGGACTATTCTAACATGACCCTGGTAAAAAATTAACCAGAAGATATGGCTGGGCAGACATATTTTGGCCACGGGTTACAGCAAATTTCTGCTAGTAAGTTCACCATCATATGGCCATATTATCGTTAATTTGTGTGAAGTACCATGGCGTGCATGTTTACTTATTTTATATTATAACCTTAAAAATTTTATTTTCTGATTTGTAAGAAATGTTTATATAATAGGTTATACCATAAGTATAAATAAAGTGAATATCTTAGTAAAATTTTAATTTCATGAATGTAGTTTATTATTTATAATTTATTTAATATTTTTAAATTTTTTCATAATTTCATAGTGGTCTTCTGGCTGAGAGTGACAGAGTCAGAGACAAACAAATAAACTAACCTTACTTTTGTCAAGTAAAATATATATTTTAATGATTACTATACATTTATATCATTAATCTCGATTGATTATTATTATTAAGTTAAACTATTTTCTTATGATCAAATCCTCAATTCAAAATCATTTTATTCAGTAACTATAATTTAATAAGAAATAATGCCACGATATGGCAATATTCCTATTAAAATCAATTGAAATTATTGCCATATTTTTCAGCATAATGTGGCATTATATGGTGAATTTTGCCATTATATGGCCGCAAACCCCATTATTTTTTTACCAGGGGAATAGAGATTCTAGTTCAATTAATTAGAATTATTTATTTTGTTTTCATGATGTAAATTATAATATATTATTAAGTTCTCATATTGTACCCTGTCAAGCTTTAACCGTATTATTTTACGTAAAGGGGTAACTCCCGCATATATATTAAAATAAAATAAAATAAAATAAAACCAAAAGTGGTTTAACGAATTATTTAAACAACGCATCATAAAATAGTAAGGTATCCCTAGTGAAAAATCGCAAGTGAAAATCATCATAAAGATCATATCCATGTATGTATACTTTTTGTTCTTATTACAGATACCTACAGAGAAAAAATATTCCAATAAAAATGAATATACAAAATCTTATGTTATAATTACTAAGACAAGTTAATAAGCAGTAAGTATCCTTTTCTTGGTTACTGCATACTTGTTACGTTTTGATTCAGTTTTAAATTTATCTTGAACGATTATTACATGTTTATGTAATTACATAGAATCGAAAGCCACTACATCTTCTATACCTAGATAATGTCATAGAAAACATTATTTTTTAAGAATAATTTGCGTAAATTTCTGTCTTTGAAAAACAGTGACAAACTAAGACATTATTGTTAACTGTAACAATAACAAACTTGAAAACTAAAATCATATTGATTTTTTTTACGTTTAACTCTGTTAACTGCTGACTTATTCAAGAAGAACTATTTTAGAACTGGTTTGAAAAATACAAGGAAAAAACCTATATTAATACTCAAAATCAATAATACAATAGACTTAGTGATGGTACCCCGCGTAAAAAAAAGAAGAATGTTGAAAAGATCTTAATAGTATACGTCTTAAAAAAGGAACTTTTTAAGACGATTTAAGACGAATTAAGACGTGGGAAAAGACACGCACTAGTAGTGATCTTTTTAAGATACTTTTCAGATATTTGATTCAATTTTTTAAGGATTAGTTTAAGATACTTTTAATATCTGATTCACATCGGTTCAAGATCTGTTTAAGATGCTTTTAATATCTCAATTTCTACTTCCTTTTTTTTTAATTTTTTAATTTTTCGGTCTTTTAAAGATCTTTCAAGATACTTTTAAGATCTATAATATAATATAAAATATATGTTTTTGAAGCATAAGTTTCAATGATTTTTATAATACTTCTAAAATAAGTCAACAACACATGTTTGCAAGTAAATTCTTATTTTTATTCATGAAAAATTGTTTGAATAATGAACATTACATTTTAAGTAAGATAGGGATTTCTTTGACGTTTAGA
>UELV01177823.1:26685-47719 GCA_900490015.1 Megastigmus stigmatizans | reverse complement strand
GAGGGAGGAGGAGGAGGAGGTGGGGAAGGGGGAGATACAGTGCATCGGGGCCTCGGGAGAGATTAAAAAGTTAATGGGGGGGCGGTACTGTGGGGGCGTGCAAGTGTACGGTGGTGCCGGGATTTATGTCTGCACCACCGAGATATCCTTCTCTCTCTCTCTCTCTCTCTTTCACTCTGCTTCTCGCATCGTATTCTCAGCCGCTGCGCAACGCCAGGCCGAGAGAACCAAAGGAGCGAAGGCATATACGCCAATGGGCATCGGCTTATACTATTCTAAATCTCTAGGGAGAGAGAGAGAGAGAAGCTGCCGCGCGGAAGAGAGAGAGAGAGAGGGGGGGGGAGGTATGAAAAAGGTGAGATATATAGAGAGGTCAGAGAGTAATAGCGAGAGAGGGAGAGAGAGAGAGGCAGAGATAACGAGTGGATAAACCGGAGATGATTCTTTTCCCGCCTTTAGCTCGCACGCGCGCGCGCGAATTTGCAAAACGGATTCGCGAGCGCGGCGGCGGCGGCGACGGCCTCTCGTCGACGTGAATTAACGACCCGCCGTCGGTGCATCGACACTTGCAATATTCCCCTGCACCTCTTTCTCTCTCCTCTTTATCTCCCTCTCTCTCTCTCTCGCATTCGAAATAAAAGCGGATATATAAACGCGTTCCCCGAGACTGTACATACACGCGAGGGCAGATCGTCTATGTTAATGAGCGCGTATGCGAAATGTGTAAACAACACACGTGCAGTACGATGCGGAGGTGTGAAGTTATCTTTGGCCGAGGATCGATATGCTGCGCGAGATGCAGGTATATACGTTCGTATCGATGATGGGTTATCTCGAAGACGCCGAGTTTTTGCCTACAGTCTATATAAATCCTCGCGTTAAAGCGCTGCAATAGACGCGAGCGTATATAGTATAATTGATACGCTTTGTCTTAGCGATATATATATATATATATATATATATATAATGTACTCTTGATTATTCGAGCGAGATAAGATTCGTATCTATTGGCGCGAATGATTTTCTATATGTTGGGGATAAGATGTAGTGTTGCTAAGATGTTGTGTGGGATTTCGCGCTGTGATCCTGCAAATGGGAATAGAGAGATGTCGGATTGATTTTTCGACAACTCGCGGCTAGTGTATTCATTTTTATACTTGGTTATTGAAGTTTTGACAATTTGATAAGGCAAATAAAAGATTGTAATTTGTATATTCTACGATTTCCGTGCTAACCAGGTATTGAAATTGGACATCTAATGACTTTTTAGAGAATTGGTATATACCCGTAAACAAATTTAAGTTTAGCGGAGCTTACATAATTAGACAGTATAAGGTTTCGAGCGATGCACGGAATTCCCAACTTGATAAAACATATGCATAATCCAACTTGATAAAACAGGCGTTCGATGCCACCTTATACACGAGGAACGCGATTAAAACGGAACATCAGCTGGCGATTTATTACTCCATTACAGCTGAAAAGAAAAAGAAAGGAAAAAGTCCCACTTTGGAGACTGTGTAGATGATGCGAGCGCGCACGCGCCGTTGCGACATATTACCAGCGAATAAGCGACGTTATAATGGTAGGCTTTTTAGGTACTTAACTCGAGAGAGAGAGGCGCAAATTAGATAGAAGGAAGAATCAACCGCGGGGGGAAAGTTGCCTCGAGCCTCGCTTCTGAGCTATACAAAACAAGACGCCTGCGTTTAGCTATATATATATATATATATATATATCGGCCCCAGCTGTTATATCTACGCGTGCTGCAGTCCAAGGGAGTATATAGTGGACCGACACAAATGAAGATCGACTGGCGCCGCTTATTCGATCACTTCGGGGCTACCCGGTGCGTAAACGCGTAGATATACACACCGGGGTTCGTTGATCCTTCCGTGAACGGTGCGCATGAAGCTTCGCACACTCTCTTGTTTTACCATAAATTTATAGCTCGATTGCGCCTCGTGTATCGGAGATTCGCTTCTTTTCTTTTTTTTTCTCCTCTGCGTATATGTAAAATTAGCTGGTGGGATATAATGCGTCCAGCGCGCGGAATTAAGTTTCATTCGATCGGGGCATCCGAGCGGAAACGATCATTTTTCCCGTGTGTAATGCCGATTCGCGTCGTAAATTAAGCCTCATGGATATGTACGTCGGACTCGTAAAAAATCCAAATTTCCCTCGTCAACTTCTCTATATGCAAGATAGAAAAAAACTAAGAGCTGTCCTCCAAATAAGTCACAGTCCAGCAGTGCAAACAACGCACACTGCACGTGTACATCGGCGAAAGGAAAGGAGCGAGGCAAGTATAATCGTGTTCTTTCTCTCTCGCTCTTGCTCTCGCTTCTCGAATTAGAGAAAATTACAGAACACCTCGTAAATACATCGTCGGGCTAAGTGGTTGATTGGAGATCGCGCAGAGAGAAAGAGAGAGAGAGAGAGAGAGAGTGAGACTGCCGCGGACTATCGCTAAATTATATCCCAACGCGGCATCGATGGAGAGAAAGAGAGAGAGATAGAGAGAGAGAGAACTTTTATCTCGGCGCGATCGCGGCCTCCGCTGCTGCTGCTCTCGCTCTCTTGTAAATTAAGGCACTGATCGAGCATCGACCGTCTCATTCTCTTTATCCACTGCTGCTGCTGTTGCTGCCGCCGCCGCTGCTGCTGTATATATATATATATATGCGAGTCATGCGTTCCGGAAGTTTCCGCTTCTTCTTCTCTTCTTCCATCGCTACTGCTTCTGCTTCTTCTTCTGGTTCTTTTTTTTCCTCGTCCTTTTTCTTTTCTCGTGATGGAGTGACGCGAGTGAGTGGATTTGCGTAACGAGGTGATATTTACTGTTACTTACGTGTGTGTGTGTGTGTGTGTGTGTGTGTGTGTCAATGGCTGTTGCGAGGCGAGATTCTATAATCTGCGGAAACCATCAATTTCGTTGACTTGTCGTGTATCGAGTTGAGTAAATCATTATACGGCATTTTCTGCATGGCGTTTTTAATAAATTTAGTCATCGAGATGGTATAAACGACGCGTATTAATAATCGTGAAATTTTAATTACAATAAATTAGTGCGAGTCCAAGTCAAATTTTAATCGCATATTCTGTTATTTATCACCATACGAAGATGAAATAGATTTTATTAAATCCACGCACATAATACGAAACTTACGATATAGCTGTATATAACAGTAAGTCAAAATGAGGCTGGAATAATTATAAAGTCAGCTTATCAAAGCTCGGCATCCATAAGCGATCGCTCGCGCTTCCTCAGAAAACTAAAACTTTCGCAATGGCGCTCGCCAAAGTTGCAGCTCGTAAAAAGGAAAAAAAAAGAAGCGTACAAACTGCTGCAGCAGCAGCAGCAGCAGCTCTCGCGTCCCTAGGAAAATGAGAATTTCTTTTCGCATGCGTTAACATCTCTCTCCCTTGTTTTAAGAAGCTGTTATAGAAGTATACTCGCTGATTCGCCACTCGATAAACGGCCAACTATTAACTTGCGTAATACTCGAAACTGTTATCCCTAATGAATATGCAGAATAACAGCTAAACTGCGCGCTCGCGGAGTCAAAGAAAAACACACACATACGCGCGCGCTCAAGAGACAAAAAGTGCTGCAATAATTCGCGAACAATATGCCACTAAAACGGATTTCCCCTGAAAGCGCTGCGCAGCTCTTTTTCTTCCTTTTTTTTTTGTTCTCACCTGCGGTAGAACGAAGCGCAGCAGCGGCGGCCGATTATCGTTACTCTCTCTCTCTCTCTCTCTCTCTCTCTCTCTCTCTCTCTCTCTCTCTCGCTAACTCGTCAGTTCTTTATCGTAATCGAACGATCATTTCGCGTCCCTTTTTGCCCCCCGCATATATATGTATACAGAGAGAGAAGAAGAAGAAGAGGATCGTGAGATCGAGTACGAGGAATCCTTCCTTCGAGAGTCGAGAGAGAGAGAGAGAGAGAGCCTCCCCCGATCGCTTTTGTTCCCTTCTCGTGCAGCGCGCTTCTGCGTATTATCCTTCGTGAAGGATGATGGTAAACAGATTCGTTCTGCGCAGTCGCGGCGCAGTGTGTGTGTGTGTGTGCACACCTCTTTGTTTTACTCTCCTCGGTCCTCTGTATATTACACTGGCAGCCGCAACGCATCGCACTATGCGCGCCCAGGACTGCGCAGTCCAACTCCACCAAATCAGCCTGCGCGTCCTGCAGATTTTCCTTTCTCACGCGTGCCTTTGCGATTATCAGCTGATTGTAGGTATTTCCTTTGCAATGCCATAACGTTGAGTCAGATGGAATATACAGATCTTAGCGGACTGTCCGACCTTTTTAGAATTAGATCCAGTGACTCCTCTTCGCGAATCTCTTGGATAAAAAAATATTGGCAAAACAATAAGGCTCGCAATTACTTCTTTTGGTAATTTTCCTTTGGTTCGGATGATACTGGGCCTTTATGCCCATTGTATTGTAATTAATTTTTTCATTTAGCTATCTTTTAAATATATATCCTTTCTTCCGAGTCACGGAACGAGAACTCCCGTAAAATTACCATTAATTCTTGGCTAAGAGAGGAAAAACGCGAGCGCAGAGCCATGTATGCGCAAGAGCAGAGAGATTTTAGCGAGCGTTACGCCGAAGATCCAGTTAGTGGAAATCATTTCTAGGCCGCTATAGGCGTTCGAAAGAAAACTATGCGCGCGGAGGCGTCAGGGCACGACCAAGTGAATTGCCACGCTTTTTTCCTCTCATTTTTGCTAAATATATAATTGAGCTGTAGTTTGTTTCACGCGCTGCACTCCGTTCCCTTACAACCCGTTAATGTTTTCTAAGCTCTCTATCCAAATTCTTTCAATACATATATATATATATATATATATACACATACGAAAGTCTTATCTTACATGATGCGATGCAAAAATGAAACGGAAAGTATATAATTATAACGCGCACGTATAAAACAAAAACGGAAGACGAGCGAAAATTCTTTGTTATATATACGAATTTGCATAAGTTATATATATCCACTTAAATGTCGTAATATAATAATAAGTGAGCGCCTCGTGAGCGCCGGCATACGCGATCGAAAATATTCGAAAAATTTCTTATACATCGAACGTGCAGAGGAAACAAGAACAATGCACTTTTATCTGGATTCCCCTGCAATTATATATGCATCGGAGCTCTGGGGCTTGACCGTATATAGCCCGCAGACAAGGTGAGCGCAAGAGGGAAGAACCTCCCGCGAAATCGAACAAGCAGCATTCGAAAATTCGCCCGCTACACACACACACACAGAGCCGCGTTCGCGCGCACAGCGCAACTTTGATCTCTAAGTCTCGCGCGTCCTTTTTTCTTATACAGTCTGCACCGGGATCTCTCTCTCTCTCTCTCTCTCTCTCTCTCTCTCTTTCTATATGTATATGTATATATTTATACGTGAGAGGCTCAGGGGCATTGGTGGCGCGTAAAGGAGAGGAGCCCGACGAGCTGCGTCTCACTCTTTCTCTCTCTCTCTCTCTCTGTCTCACCCTCCCACGAACCATAGCCCCGGCTAACCCATCATTATCGACAATTTATCAATAGCCAATAATATTATGTTAAAAGGCCGCGCGCAACGCAATGCGAAAGGGCCCCCTCCGCCTTCTTCTTCTTCTCTCTCTCTCTCTCTCTCGGGCTCTCTTCTTCGCCCGGCTGGGCTTTATTCTCGCCTCGAGTGCGATCCGAGGAAATTTTCGGTGCGCGGCTCTCGAGGTGCAGCGAGCGATAAAAATGACTGTCTTGGGTTTTTGCTCTCTCTCTCTCTCTCTCTCTTTTGCCCCTTTTTTTCTTTTATTTTGTTTTCTTTTATATATATATATATATATGTATGCGTGTATGCTGACTTGGCTCTCTGGCAGATTCATTTTGTATAGGTATATATTATAAGTTGGCTGTACGTAGATTTCACTGAGGCTTCTGGCTCTACAGTTGAAAATTAGAGAAGACTTAGTAAAATATCTGTAGCAGAATTTCACGATGTTAAGATGTGTAAAACAAAAATTTTTTAACCTGGTCCGATATTCATTCTATTCCTTGTATCGCCATTACGCGCATCTTTCGATAAGAAGGTAAACAAACTATATATGTGTATTCTTCGGGTCTGTTATATATAGAAAACGTGGAAAAACTCGATTTCCGAAAGAAAAACAAGGCTGAAAAATATCGCAGAGCCATCGTCTCGACGTATTAACCACTCGCATAATTTTCCAGTCGCGCTCTCCTATAACCAAAGCAGCAGCGCGAGCTCGTCCCTGCCCTTTAATTATATGTACGCATAATTTTTACGAGGTTTGCAGAGAGTAGAGCGGTATAGCCGAGGCCGGTGGGCCGCACCTCGTATCGAAGCTCGCGCGGAAAACGGCCGAGCGACGAAAAAAAAGGAGGAAAATTCGCGCGGAGAGAGAGAGAGAGAGAGAGAGAGAGAGAGAGAGAGAGAGAGACAAAAATGAGTCGGTTAACTCTCGGCGGCACGCACCGATCGTATTTTCAGCGATTACGATATTTGCACCGCGACTCTCCCCCGTTCGCCTTATACATATAAAAGCGGATAGAAGAGTGCGGAGAGAGGCAGAAAAAAGAGGAGCGCGGTGGCTCATCCCTATAGGAGAGAATCCTCATAAGCGGCGAGGTCTATGCGGCGTAGCGAGTCACGCGACTCTTTAATCTCCCGGTGGCTGTTTGCTCGCTTTCAAATTGCGTCGATACGAGAGATAGCTCCTTTTTGACTCTTTCCATTCTAGCGAGGCGCTTGCCTAAGTTCATGCGCAATCTTTGTCCGTGGCGGAGCCCAAGGAAACTCTCCTCTCGTTAGGGATTTAAATTGGCTTTGCTCACGGGGGCGTCTATAGTCTCCTTCTTCCTGCTTCCTTTTTGCAAACTGGTTCTTTCCTATGTAATATATATACGGGAGATAATTGCAGAGAGTGGAATAAGCTGGAGAAGATATCGAGGAGTTTCGCGACAGTTATGCGAAATATTAGAAATTTGTGATTCCCTGTGCTCGAATATTATACGTATATTTCAGGGAAATAAAATGGAATGCGCACGCTTACTGTTTAGGATCGATGGATCATCGATGGGCTTTTAACCGCGTACGTATATAAAGCTTGCAGTTTCAATGAAGTAAAATAAAATAGGTTTCATGTACAGTGTCGTATAACTTTATATAACTCAACCTTAAATAACTTTACGCGGACTATAAATTTTATAGCCGCACTTTATATTGAGGCTTATTTTAAACTCATATAACCTAGTAGAATAAAAAAATAACAGTATCTTTTATGGACGCGGAGGGGATTCTTTTTTTTTTCACAAAGTCGCCGAAAGTTGGATACACTATGAAAACTGATTGATATATAGCGTAATTTTACTTTTCGAGTTTTATCGAGATATCCGGATAAAATGATCTATTTAAATATAAAATAAATTCTGCATACTTTTAATTATATCTAATATTTATGAACTCCATAAATATAATTATAAAATATAAAATCATTAATTATAGTCTATAGATATGAAAGGTATCAAGATTGTATAATATGAAGGTGTTGAAATTAAGGTATGTATTCCACTTTCATGATAATTGACATTTTAAAATTGATTTTAGAATTAGATTTAACAAGAATTGATTGTAAAAACTTTAATAATAACTTTCATACTTTAAAGAAATACATATATTTCATCGATTAATTCCCCCGTAGGTATATGAACAAATATCAATCTCTTCTTAACTATACCGTATTAAAAAAATTTGAAATAAAATGTAACATTTCAAATATTAAATAATTTTAATCAAAAACAATTTATTTTGAAAGTATTTGAAGATACGAATAAAATGAGACGGTATACATTCAAATCTATTGAACCAATTTTTAATTTAATATATTTTTTAAAAAAGGTTAAAGAAACTGGGTACAAAAGTACTATTCATAGATTTAAAAAATATTAGGACTGTCATTATCGAATGCCACAAAAACTTGATTCTACACTAGATGGAGGCATATATACACCATATTTTTATTATTCGTAGGAGACGACTGTGGGACGAGCAATTTGCAGCGCGTCAGGATGGCACAATAAGCTTAGTTATCGATAAAAGTAGCGAATAAGTGACGAATATATTCATGCTGAACATTCATACCCTTCCGGTGCTTACGTAGGCCTAATCATATTCTTTTTATTTCTAAATAAACTTCGCCACTTGATCACATGTATATGCCTCTTATATACTGCAAAACGTTAATTTCAATTTATATTGTAAATTATGACAAACATTGAATCACGACTATGCCCCAAGTTTATTAATAACTGATGAGCTAAAATAGAAAGAATTGTAACTATGAAATAATGGGTCAATATTCAATTGCAGATATGAAGAAATTCACGTTCCTGGACAAACACACCAGAAATATTTGGTGAAAACGAAAACCTCCACAATTATTACAACTAAATCCTTTTAATCTCTGGATGGGATAATGATTAGAGATAAAGAACAGTTATAAAATTTCTCCATGTCTTGGGGAAAATGTACCATTGCCAAACTTGGGCAAGTATAAGTAATCAGCGAGAATCATCATAGTAGATATATGCATAAGTTTTTAAGTAAAAAAATCTGACTAGCGCATATATATATACTCGTGTTTGCGTAACCACAATGACACATGCACGTAATTGCAAAATAAAGATTACCGAGCATGTAAAAAATAAGTTTAACATATATAGCGATATATGCAAAGCGTAGCGTTAAAGGAGTTAGTGTCACATATTCGAACATGTACATTTTATCCGGATACTCACGATGTATTACAGTTATGCAAAATTTCTTTTAATCGATGTACAAAGTAGCCTCTCCGCGGAAGCGGTATAACGATAAAATGAACACTACATAACGCGAATACACTCTTTTACTAATTGTTGGCTAAACTAACCATCAAAGAGATACGAAACTTCATCAGAGCGTCAAAGCGCGATCGAGTACATGTCGAGAAAGGCACATCTCCGGCCATATAACCACCCCCTTTCACAACCTCGAAACTCGTCCCCCGACGACGAGAAAAAGCGAGTTAAACGCACAGGTACACGGCCGTGATTCCCGCGTTCGTTCGAGCTCGTAAAGCTTATACACGTACACTGCACACACAAAGAGAGAGAGAGAGTCGTAGCTCGCGCAATTTGGCTGGATCGTAAAGTATATGCGCAGCAGCAGCAGCAACAACAGCAGCAGCATTTCCGCGTGGCTTTAAAGTGCGCGTAGCCGTTCGCAGTGCGTGAAAGAGATATAAACGATAGGGATAGGGCCCGCGTATATATACACAGGAGAGCGGGGAATAATGGAAACTAAACAATGCGGGAGAGAAGAGAAGAGAGTGAGAGAGGGAAGAGAAAGAGAGCGCCAGCAGTAAGGGAGAGCTAATTGTGCGATTTTCTTCCTTCTTTCCTTTCGTCCCTTCTCTCGCCTCTTTTTCTATACATACAGGTATATATGCCCCTTTTTCTAATTACGCTTGTTTAGCGAGAGTTACTCGTGTGCTGCTTTCGCTTTATGGTCGTGCTGCAGTGTGTGTGTGTGTATACTCGAGTGAATTGTTATGGCGCAACGATGTGTGGATATATGTTATTGTAATTTGGAGCTGTAGGTGGATATTTTAGCGAGTCAGCGAGCAACGATTCCATATTTAGATTTTATTGCTTGCAGGAAAAAAGCCACTGAGCACGCGCAGCGATTACATTCAAATAAAATCGTCCGTTTAACCAGCTATACAATCGTAATGAAAGTCATTGCTAATATAATTCACACTATTTTAAAGCAGAAATTTCGGCCTAATCAAAGTCCACTCGATCAGTGATATAATTTAAAAAAAAAAACAGTTCTATATTAAACAAAAAGTTCGTTCGAGTGTATAAATGCAAAATGAATCTCGATAAAGTGGCGGCGTTAAAAATCCAGCCAATTTGAGCGTATAGCGCAGACCTATAGTCGCGTGGGCTTATCGACCGATTCCCCAACTCACTCGCGGCGCTGTCCAGCGAATCCACGAAAGAAATGGACGTCGGGGCCGCGAAGGGCAGTTCACTTCTCGACGCAAGAAGGTCGGACGCGTATATATATATATATATATATATGCGTTAACACACACTACACACTATACGCGGTCAGACACATGTAAAGTAGCTCGGCGTGGAAAAAGGCGGGGAAAAGAGGGTAGCAGTTGGACACGTGGGCGCGCGAGCTAGCGAGGCCGAGCGCGCGGTTGTATATAGGCGTCGGGGCTAAGTTATGACTTAACGAGGGGTTAGCGTGAGCCCCTGTGGGCTGACTTCTCTCTCTCTCTCTCTCTCTCTCTCTCTCGGCGTTAGAAGCTTAACGGATCGAGTTTAAATGCCCCGCTCTGATTCTCGCTGCGGCTCTTTCTCTCTCTCTCTCTCTCTCTCTCTCTCTCTCTCTCTCTGTGCTGTGCTGGCCAACGTTAATTGGACGCAGTCGTTGCGCGGCTGCGAGGGTAAGTATTATGTAGGCGAGAGAGAATCGATCGCGAGTTTGTATATGTGTGGGCGATTTTTCGCCCCGCTCGCAATGGCGATCGTTTTCCGAAGGATCCATTTTGTGTTCTTGTCGCTTAGTGCAATACACATTGCAGGGTATAAAAGCTGTTCGGTGCAAGATATATACAGCTAAGGCTAATTGTCGGATGGATTTTAAGCGAAATTTCCTGTGTTTCAGGGACCTTTAGCGATGTTTACAATTAAGAAATCAGCATTGACACTAGTTTTTCACGCGCTTCCAATAAATTCAAAATAATAATTCGTTATATATTGCATTGAATCATATTTGCGATACATTCAGCGGTGAGAAAAAAAATTTTTAAACAAAATCATATAATGAACAAACAAAAATACTTAACATCGTATATAACCATAACAATAATAATAATAATAATGGTTAACGCTTCTGACAAAGTTGTTCTAGATCAGCTGAGTTCTTCGGAATACTATCCGAAACAAATCGCGTCCAAGTTAACAACAGTATCAATATCCACGAAAATCACCTTGACCACGAGCATCAGGAGCTTTCCGTATATATACTCCGGACAGCCTCTTCCCGACCGGACCGTATACGGAGTCGAAAAGTTTTGCGGTGCCGTAAGAAAAAACAGTCCTTCGAGAGCATTCGTCACGCTTAGTCTCATTACCTGGCAGCCAGCGCATTGTATATCTCTGCAATCGATATACCCATGAACATTCCGCTATGCATGTAACCTAAACGTATAGACGAGGCTCCCCGAGAAAAAAAGGTGCTCTCTCTCTCTGCTGCACCCACCGAATCCCCGGAGTTTTCGAGTCTCCGTGCAGACACTGGGTGAAACCGAGGCCTATATTATACGCATATAGGTCCTCTCTCCGTGCGTTTTACAACGCAGACCTCGTCCCCGACGAACCAACCAACAAAAAAAGGACTGCATCGCGCAAGGTGCCATGAGCCATTGTCTCGGGCCAACGACGCAGGCGTCGGAAGGCCGTGCGAGGAGGTGGGGGGGAAAAAAACACAAGTGTCAGCGGGAGGAAGAGACCGAGGCGTATCTAATAGTCGTAGGGTTAGACTTTAAATCATCGGGGGCCTTTTGTGTGCGCGCGTAAGGCCGCGAAAAAAGAGAGAACTAGAGAGAGAGATAGAGAGAGAGATAGAGGCAGACACGTCGCATCGCTGGCGCCGGCGGCGACGATTTTTTCTCTCTCTCTAGCTTCTCGAGGAGGGGAAACGGTGAGGATACTTTCTTCTGCTTCCTCCATCTCACTGCGATTTGGATTCTAGGCTGTGTTTCTTATGGCTTTTGAAGTTTTCCGAGCTGCGCGTGTGGCGTCCCGCTTTCTTTCGGCGCCGCGCGACGAGACGGCATATACTTGTGTTGTTATCCTGGTGACGCGACACGCGGTCCAAGAGATGTACAGATTTTGTTTCTCTTGTCGCCGTTCTATTTCCTTTCATTTTTATTTGTAGGAAAGGGGACATCTTTTTTCAAATGTTACAATTCAAGACAGGTTTATAATACTTTTCCTGCATTTGGATAAAAATCAATTTTCCAGTATTTTAGAGAATAATTTTTGTTTTATTTATTGTATACGTAAAATCCAACAATCAATTAATTCATCAATCTAATGTGTGAATGAATAGCCCAAATACTCGATAATCTTTAAACCCATCACAACAATAATCTGATAATCTAATAAACCTAACAACGAGATATAATTTAATGTTTCATAAAGTAGAATGAGAAGTCACACACACGAGAATTTCGTTGTCATAAAAGCAATATAAATAATCAATTTTGTATCCTCTAGCAACGCGCACCCACTTCACAAATACGATTAATACAACGTATCGCCCTAACGTCGTAAATAAAAAAAAAACTTCATTTCGCAGCCAAGACAATTTGTAAAAGAAGACGAGTCTCTTGTCAACAATGAAAAAAGCTCGCTCACACTCTTTGGCAAATGTTAATGCTCGGGGGTGTATAAACGAGGCCGTCCAGCGTGCAGACCAAGCGACAAGTAGCCCCGCACTCGCACACAACGACTATATATATACCTACACACTTGCACACACATATAAACACAGGTTCCTTGGTGCTAATAAACGTGCATGTGCGACCACCAGCGGAGAAGCGGCATAATAACACGCGACGATTAGGCGCCCGGGACCCCGGACTTGCGAGACTATCTCGGGGCCTCGGCAGCTTTCGCGAGATAAATGCGGCATTATCTGATGATAAATAGATAGGCTGTGCCCGGCTATCTCTCTCTCTCTCTCTCTCTCTCTCTCTATGTGTATGTACGTGTGAGCTGTTACTCGCTAATGGGAGCCCTTCCACGTTAGATGCCTATCTATTTGCTGTCTACCTCCCGCCGGTCCTCCCCTTTCCCTCCTCCCTAGAAACTACACACTTCGGGAGATAGGCCACTCTTATCTAAACTCGAGTAATTATTTTTCTCGAGCCTCCAATTTAAATGCGGCGACTCGAGCTTGCGCGTTTGTCTTTGACGCGCGGGCCAATTGATTTTTTTTTGTCGTCTCACCGGGCTTCTGGTCTTGGGGGTTGAATAATGAAATTTTCATAATGACGATGTAGGGGATGGGGAAGTGATGATATGGTGCTCCGTTGACGTAGGTAAATTTCAATATTGAAACAATTGTCCACTTTACTTCTGTATACGTATACAATTTTCTGATAATAATTGATATTGCCAGCCATTACAATTATTTGGTCGCAACCTTTGTTTTATTTCCCGCAAAATTTCACTCAAATTGCTAGAGTAAATAGAACGCAGCATTTACGCTGTAATATAAGAATGTGATTGAGAGATGAAAGATCACCGATACCGATCGCTCAGTTCGTTAAACAAAACTCAAACTGACCCGAAACTCATATTTATATACTACCCTCTCCAAAAATAAGAGTATATCCTTAAACTAAAACCCCGCACCCCAGCTAATAGATACAATAATTTTTCACCAACTCTCGAGGCAGTATACATATAAAGCAGGAAAAATAAAAAAATAAAAGGAAGAAATTCAAGTGCTGTAGAGTAGCGCGCGTTACTTCTTATTTATCGTTCGAGAGGAAGTTCCGGCATGGTACACACATAAAGCCCTTCCCTTCGGCCCCGCGCACTCGCTCCTCGGGGGTTGTTATTTTCGGCATTAGCGGCAATTTGTTCTCGCGCATATAAAAGTCAGCCGAGCGCCGCCGCACTTTCGGCCCGGCGGCCCCGCTTAATCAAATGACGATAAGACAGAGAGAGGAGAGAGCGACTGTGTATATACATGCAGAGAGAGAGAGAAGGCGAGTGGGAATGCTCCATATAATGAATAATTTAGGCTGCGAGCGAAGGCTACGAGCGACTCGCGCTTGCGCGCGCACGCCATCGCGAAGTCGAGCGACCCGGGAACAGCAGCGGCAGCAGCAGCAGCAGCAGCAGCTCGCCCAAACACTAATGCCTGCTCAGATAAATTACTGATAAGGGAAGCCGGCGGGGCGGCGGAGCGCCCAGATAGGCATCTTGGATATAACTGACCGCGTGCACCCGACCGCACGCGATATATATTCGCTTATGTATATACATGTAGACCGCGCAACTCGACTGCCTCACCTACATATACCTCCTACTCCTACACATCCTCCTATTCTATATATATACGTGTGTGTGGGTCTTGAATTTTCTCGGTTGTAAAGTTTTGGGAAGTTGCGTCGATCATCGAGTGTTGGGATGCCGAGATAGCCAATGGCTTCATTTCAGTTCGCACGTCGACGTTGAGTTCGACGAGTATATAGAACCAATCCAGGAATCGAGCTAATGTTTACATTACATAAACATTACGATCGATATCGCTGTTGAATCAGAACGAACGACAGGAGTACTGCATCCATAGCCGAAAAACACTGAAAACTCAGTGTGTATTATTAAATAACGGTATACAGCGGCACCGCAAAATAAATCACCGCGAGCCCACACATTAATCTCGCCCGTTTACATATATCTCCCTCCGTCATTTCGAGCCCCTTATCTATGCACCACCTCCCCTCCCGGACAATATATATATATATGTGTGTGTGTGTAAAAAAAACGTTCGCGCATCCGCAGCTTCTTCTGTCATCGCGCGCGCGCTCTATACATCAAAACCAAACTCCATCCTATCCCTTCGTTCTGCACCTTTTTTTTTCGCTTTTTCAACTTACCAAGTGGACCCATATACGCGCGCACCCGCGACTGTCAAACGCAAAAACCCGTACTTTTGCACGCATCCTTTAACGAGAAAGAGAGAGAGAGAGAGAGAGAGTCGAACTATCGAAAAAGTGACGCTCGATAATGTCAGCAACAGAGTGGGCGAGCGATTTAATCTCTCGAACTTTTGTCCAAACGGTACTCATCTCTCTCGCTCTTTCGAAACTTTGTGGTGTCGCGCCACGCCGACGCGGAAAAAGAAGAAACACCGAGATATATGTGTATAGAAAGCAGGAAAAGCAGCACCCGCTTGCAAGCCGCTCCAGCCGTCAATCGAAAATTATTCGAACCGAAAGTTTTATTATCGCGCGAAATGCGCGCTTCGTAAGTTTTAAACGCGGGGCGTACTCGTCGTCTCTCCTCTTCTGTTATCGCTGGAAAAAAAAGAGAGAGAGAAAGAGAGGGAAATTTGTCCGTGACATCTGCGACCACGGCCAAGTGTCGATATACAAACGGGGCCTGCGGAAAATTGAAAGGATTCGAGCCGGGACACAAAGTTTACTCGATGAGAGAACGACTTTACTGTGTGTCTCTGTGTCTGTGTGTGTGTGTGTGTGTGTGTGTGTGTGTGTGTGTATACTCGGCTTCGGGATGAAAAGAGAGCCGCGAGAGATGGCAGGGCGAGATGCTATATATATATATATATACAGAGAGAGAAAGCATCCGTTCATTTCGCATGGGCTCGCTCGTTTCATTCTGTCTCTGGTAATGGATACTCGAAAGATTACCCTCTCTTTCTCGGCGTCGCCATTTCAATTGACAACCGCAGGAGTGAGTGTCTGCGCAGCTTCTCTCTCTCTCTCTCTCACTCTCTCTTTTCTACCGATCCTCGCCCCTCGGAGACAAAAGTTTGCAGCGACGTGCATATGTGTTTGTGTGCAGTACATTCGCGGCGAACAAGACTTTTCTCCCCTTCTGCTAAAATGTATATCGACGAATTATCGGGTGTGTGCATTCACGCTGATTCTCTCTCTCTCTCTCTCTCTCTTTCTCTCTTTCTCGGTGCTCCACCGACGTTGATTCTTTCTTTTAACGGCTTTGAAAGGAATGATGTTTTGTCGAAACGTTTGTTTTCTCGAGTGTTTCGGAGGAAAGTATCTGTTCTTTATGCATAATAGATTATGTCATACCGTATATCGTTTTCATGACTTTTCGAATAATCAAAGTAAAAATTCCATGTATAAATTAAACCCTAATATGGAATTAATTTTTTAAAAGAATCGATTTATGATAATTACGGATGTTAAAATAAAATAAAAAATAAAATGTTCCAAATATCCTAATATAGAAAAACGTCCAACGTAACCGTACAGTCGAAAATTAGCACACTTTTTTACGAAGCTCTCCTCCACCTAAAGTAAAGCGAATACAGCCGGCCGATCGGCTGTCAATCATCCCAGGAGATAAACGTTCGATCATATACAAAAGCACATCGCTTCAATCACGCGTATGTATATATGTATATAATCGGGGCAATAAAAGAATCATCGCAATACATCTAGTGAATCAATTAAACGGCCAAATCATAACCGCGATTATATGTGTATATACACTTTCTGCGTTATATATAGAGAGAGAGGATTTAATAACCGGCCCCGATCGGTATCGGTATATCGCGGCGTAGGAGCTTGCGCCCGGCTCAATTATTAATCGCGATTGACAGGCGCGTGCCGGACGTTCATTGACATTATGCCTCTCTCTCCCCCTCTCTCTCTCTCTCTCTCTGTCTCTCTTTCGCGCTGCCGCCGATTAATAGTGTATAATCTTTACGTTGTTTATACACCAGTTGGTTAGCCCGAGTTTGCTGGGCGCGATGCAAAAATTGCCAGTGGCCATAAGTTAATTTTCCGCGTCTGGAAGCGTCAGAGATCAGCTTTAGCAACGATCGACTTCTGTGAAAAACCGTATAATTGCGATGTGAAATTATTTAAATAAACGTAGATTTCTCCTTCATCTAATGTCAAGCTATGGAACCTGGATTTCAATAACGTCTATAGATCAAATGTATTTTGAGTGCCTTCAACCGGTGCTTATCAAGTCGTCATAAAGCAATGTCCAAATACTTTATTTAACCAAAACTTTGGGCAAAAAATAAAATTTCAGGACAAGCGAAATTGAATTATCTATATTGAACCTTTTTTTTTACTGAAAAAAAAAATAATTAAAAAATATTTGCGACGCACGGGTAAAAAGTAAAGGCACAACGAATACAAGCATATAACTCGCTACATTGGCATACATATATTCCGTACACGAGGCAAATTGCCCAAGAATAGTAAAGCAGAGAGAAAAAGGCAACATTATAAGCAAAAGCGCGACTCTCGATTAAATTTACCATCTATGTCATATCATCGCATATAGAGGAGAGTCTCGAGCGCCTTAGGTATGCACTTGTCTACACACACATTCGAATATGGAAAAGTCCGCGCTACTGCAGCAGCGGCAATTTGTCGCGGTTGCGCAATCCTCGCAAAAAGACTGTACTCACACACACATATACGTAAAAAGGCATAATGTGGCCGAGAAGAGCTTCTGAACACTACGGGTCTGTACACTTGCGCGGACGCGCGGCATATAGGAAAATCCGTTCGCGGTATATATACGCGTTCTCTCTCGGCGCGATCCGACTCTCAGATAAATCCTAGAAATAATGCCATAACCGTCAGCCCCGCGCATATGCACACAGACAGAGAGAGAGAGAGAGAGAGAGAGAGAGAGAGAGCTCGGGAATGAAGACGCGCTGCACTGCTGCACGCACAGCAGCGAGCGACGGCTTATTAAACCTTTACATCAGACCTTTTATCGGCCTTTGATATCTCTGCTAGCGAAAAAAAAGAGAAAAAAAGAAGAGAGGAGACGAGCTTGTATGTGTGTGACTCATCGTTGAGATTTTCCGTTTTGTTATCCACTACTGGCTCTGTGTGTATAGAGCGGCTATAGGAAGCGCGGCGGAATTAATCAACGATAATGACACGGTGCTATTTTGCGACGACGACGACGACGACGACGACGACGCGGCGATGAGTCTGCTGCAATGACGATTTTTCTTCTTCTTTTTTTTTTCTTTCGCGGCTCGATACCGAGAGAGTTCGATTTGCATCGGGTAGGGATATAGCTCCCATTGCTATAAGGGATCGATCGGCCAATAGCCAGACGAGTTATCCTGGCGAATCGATGAGCCGATATAATGAAATACACTCGATATAGAGGTAGTCTACTGCTACGACCATTGCTTTCCCACCGTTATCTCAGTGGTGCTGCTGCGATGATTATAACGTTTGCTTCTGCTGTGTATCGCGCGAAAAATGCGACGGATGATGGCATAGCTCGGAGACGCGAGCGTTGCATCGGTACATTTACGCGAGGTTTTTAACTTGCAACGGTGGCTCGCTGTTTGTGTTGTGGACTCGACTTTGATCCTGCTCATTGAATAGATTTTATACATGCGGACTTTTTTAAAATCATGTACTAAATTCGATGCACACATTCGTCACTTCACTCGCGCATCAGTCAAGATATAAACTCATAATCGACGCGTCACTCAAAGAAATATAACAAACCTATAGCGTCAACGATCGCTCGGCATAATCACAAACATGCGCGAGATACATAAGAATTTAAAATAGTAGTCCACGAAGCATCGTATAACCATCGGGCGAATCTCCTGAACATCTTAATGGAAACAAACAGCGTCGGATTAAGACTCGCTATATGGTACGGCCAACATCAACGCTTCTCTCTCTCTCCCTCTCTCTATCTCATCGCCCTGTACCCAAGTATATACCCGGTCTATTATATATATAAACGAGTGCGCATTCTCTGCTCTCTCACGCGGAAAACGCTCCACACACACACATACACTTGCGCTTGCTCCGAAACTTTAACAGTTAACAATCGACAAGGTGGAGTGAGAGAGAGAGAGAGAGAGAGAAAGGTAGCGACTCGCGCCGTATATATACATAAATCATCGCTCAGCGCGCCGCGTAGACTCGCACACAAAGCACCGAGAGGAGCGCGCGGACGCATCCATCTGCAGTGCCTCTGCAATCTTTCACTTGTGTGTGTGTGTGTGTATGTACGTATGTACGTATATATATTTGGGAGTGAGAGAGAGAGAGAGAGAGAGAGAGAGCGAGAGAGAGACTTACTAGAGCGTTGAAAATTGAAAATTCAAAATGGCCGATATTTCCGCTCGACGGAATTAAAACAAAAAAGGCAAAGCCCCGGTGTGTTCATTATGACATGCATCGCTGTATATGTGTGTGCGCGTGTATGTGTATGCACTGTGATTTGCACTCTCGGAGCGCAGTTTCGTTGCAGAGCGTTGCAATTGCGCTGCTGCTGCTGCTGCTGCTGCTGTTGGTGTGGCTCTCTCTCTCTCTCTCTCTCTCTCTCTCTCTCTCTCTCTCTCTCTCTCTCTCTCTATCTCCTGCAGTGGAGGACAAAAAAAAAGAAGAGAGGGAGAGAGAGAGAGAGAGATCGCAGAGCGATGGTCCCGTGCGAATGACCGCCAATATTGTTTCCCCACTCTGCTCGCGTTCATCCTCTCTTTATATGCCTCTCGGTCCCTTTTTATTTTCATTTTTTTTATTGTTTTGTTTTGTCGTGGACGGGCGGGCGAGAGAGAGAGAGAGAGAGAGAGAGCCGTGGATGAGATACGCGCTGCGCGGCGGCCGTCGAGCTTTTTGAGCTGTATACGAACTGATAGCGGTGAACGGCTACATGTGTGTGTGTGTGTGTGTGTGTGTGTCTGTGTGTATGTGTGTGGGTGTAGGATGCGGGCTGCAGTTGCGGGGATGCACGAAATCAAAGTGATTTTTTTGTGGTTTCTTTTTTTTTTGCTTTTCCTGCAGTGTGTATAAGAAAAGAATTGAAGATCCGGGCCAATAAGATCCATCGATTCAATTCGAATAAAGATCGAAGGAGAGCAAAGCTCGTGTTCTTACGTACACTCGGTCTGTAGATATAGAGCACAATAAAACGCGCATTTCACACTGTGCACGTCCCAGCATAAGAACAACAATGGGTCCCCCAAGATTACCCAAGCGAAGCTAAAAAAAAAAGGCTTCGCCACATATCCCAGTAGAATCGAGGCTCGCAAGGCCAATACATCCGATCGGAGAAACTACGACTAAATCGGGAGACACACAACTCGCCGAGTCTGTCGCATATCGCTCAATAAAAAAAAAACAGGCAGCAGGAAAACAAAACGAGGACGCCATCGCGACTTTTGTGTCACCGACGCGTATAGCACTGATACAGCTCGTGTTAAAGCACACACACAGAGACACAGAGAGAGAGAGAGAGAGAGAGAGAGAGACACGAAGGGGAAGTGGTGGTAGCAGCAGTAACAGAAGCATCGTCTGTCTGTGATTTTTGCACAATGCACGGACGAGCAGGTGGCTTTGTTTTAAAATTATCAACACGTCACACAATCGGCCAGAGTCCGCCTCTGCGCTGCAGCGTCAGCAGCACAAAGAAAGGCCTTTTCTCTCTTTTCTACTGTTCGTTCGTTCGTTCGTTCATTCGTTCGTTCGTCAGCCATGCAAGCATCATCCGCAGCAGCGGTGGCGAGAGACAGAAAAAGAGAGACGAAAATGCCGACGGAGACGTTGCAGAAGCAGCAGCAGCAGCAGCAGCACACACATACGCAGAATCGTTTACAATCGCGTATATATGCCGATGATGGTCCGTCGAGTTATTCCCTATTTTGCACCGCGGCGCGCAGCAGTAGCAGCAGCAGCAGCAGTCTCGTATCTCCGCTAACGCCGCGACTCTCTCAATGGATGCCTCGGGAGGAGGGAAGGGAGGCTGGCTTTCCACTCGCCTGGAATTGAAAAGCATTTTATGCGGCTATCGCCTGCAGGTGTGCACGCGACACTTTTCCCTCTTTCACCTATACCCATCCTCTCTCGTTCGATAAACCGCGAGTATAGACTCTGTATATATACATACCATATATATATATATATTAATACTAGTATACAGCGAGGGAGAGCGAGAGTTTGATCGGACTTTGTCGCGCGACGCTGCTCTTTCTCTTTTCTCCGCAGCAGCAGGGGCGGCTCCGTCTTTTCTCCGATGCAGGAAGCGTCCTAGCTTCCTTTCGTCAATGCCTCAACCGCAGACGCGTTACTTTTCATTAATCGAGGCAGTTGCCGCTGCTGCTGCTGTTGTTTCCGTTCCGCGACTCGGACTGGCGGGGAAAGCCGATCCTGCGCTCGCTGAAC
>UELV01177823.1:0-26665 GCA_900490015.1 Megastigmus stigmatizans | reverse complement strand
GGGGGGGGGGGGGGATCTTGACTTATCTCTATGCAGTTTTTGCCTGTACGACGAGTGTTTGCGCGGCTCGCTATTGTCGTGAAGCTCTCGAGGGGCAGTTTCTCCGACAACGGAACCCGTTGCTTTTGAATCGACATTGATTTTTAGTTAAGCGAAGGAATACGCTTTGAAAAATCAACGATTTCTTTTTTTTTTTATCGAGATCTCTTAAAGCACGATTTAACGCGATTACAGTAGTTCAAACATTACTCGCGACAATAGTCACTGTTGAGGATTAATATTCAACCAAACGTTCAATTACCATATGCCGCTGCGAAAACCAGAGCAACAAAAAGTTCGGACCAGGATTATTCGTGACAGTCTGGCAGCTGGCAAACAACGGGCCCCGACAGTCTAATAATAATTCCACTCGGCCAAAAACAGTAGTGGAGAAACGAATTAAGAGAAAAGGCGGTATGCGCCGTATATAATTCGCCTTCCTGCAGCTCCCTAATAGCCACGCCAAATTATGGATATATATATATTTAAATGCGCATATATGCGCGGGGTTCCGGTCATCATCTGTCGTTGGCGTGTGCCGATCTGCGAAAAAGTTCTTTCTCTCTCTCTCTCTCTCTCTCTCTCTCTCTCTGTCTATGCCCGAGGCTACCACGCGATCTGCGCGACAAGACTGCAACACACGCGGAAGAGCAGCAGCAGCGGCTCCCGGATACACCTCGCATGCAGTGTGTCTGAATGATTAAGCGAGCGCGCGCCTCGATAGCATCGATCGACATCGTCTCTCTCTCCCCCTTTTTTTTTGCAAAACTCCTGAATTTCACATAATTAATGGCATAATGTCGATAAGGCTGTGTGCATGTGTGTGTGTGTGTGCAATGCTTTTTGTGTTTGACTGCCGAGATGAGACAATGGGATCGGATATACGCGAGCTATGGAGAAAAGTAGAGGAATTGTGTTGTGCGGTGCTCGAGGTGTGTGTTTTACATATAGCGACTGACGCTATCGACGAATCGTGTGGGCGCCAAGTGCAATTTGTGCGAATCTATATAGACGGGTTCTGTTACCTCGCGTGCAGATTTTATATGATTCGCGGCTCGATGAAGTTTTTGAATGGTAGCAAAGATTCCTGAACTTCGATGCGGCGTTACACAAATAGACTGTAACGCCGTAAAAACCATCTAAATTGACAAATCGATATTTCCATAAGAAAATTAATAAGCATCCATTCCCCATCGCTTTTAGCCATAATTAAACGGAGTTTAGTTTGGTAAGTTGCCACTGATAAGCAATTGACGATGCCTTAATAGAATTACGCTGTGGTACCGTACTTAAATCTTATTGAATGATAAAGCACTTGTTTATTCGTTTTAATTGGAAAACCTTGGAAAACGTGCATCGTGATAAGGCAACTTTTTTTTCATTTCCATTCACCTGCACGCCGATGATAAAACGGAGAATCATTAAAAAAAATTACACACGTCAAATTTTACGCAATAGCCTGCGCTCGATCGTATTATCTGATTGTTTTCATATCTCCCCCCGTGACAAAAACAATGTTTCACCGAACAATTTAAAGCCAGCCGATAATATTGAAAAGTAAATCCTTTGTTTACAAGTATCATTTTTCCAAGTCCACCTACGCGTGATAAAACTAGCATTTTTTACTAATCGATATTCTGTAAAAAATGTACTTTTATAGTAGATACGATAGAATTTATAGATCCCCAGCTAACTAAACTTGAGAAAAGATCAGATGATTCTAACAATTCTTTTGCGAGATGGACTGTAGTCAATGTATAGTCACATAACCTTCCGAATGTCGCAATATACCAAATTGTATAATGAAATGTTTTTTGAAATAAGCTTGCTAAAAATTGTACCGATACTGAACCTCATTGCAACCTATTAATACCTTTTACCGACTTCGGGTCTATATTCAAACAACAAGCAAAGATAAAATCACAGAGAAAACCTAAATCAAGGCCTAAGAAAAGGTAAAGAATATTTTCATTTCTAGTACAAACCGAATAGATCTCTTTAGTTTTGTAACAGAATGCTAACTCGAAAAGAGATTGTAATTATGAATAGATGGAGAGCCAACGACTACAATCTAGCTGCGTCACTAAACCGAGGCAATATTATCAATGATCCAAAGTGTACTTGTAACTTTGAAATACAATTATTGTACTTGTAAATCATGTACTTTAGAATTGTCTCGAATTCGCAGAACAAAGAAAAATGCTAATAAAAACATTAGTGAAAAATAATATATATCGTCCATATAATATACAATCTGTATTATCGGAATGCGAAACAAATATTATTAAAGATATTTGCGAATTTTTTGAAAGTATTAACTTAAAAGAATTATTGTCTAACTAACGAAAATATCTCAACTTCTTTAATCAGGCTCTTTTAGATAACATTTTTAAAAAGGATTTTTCCACAAGAAAATTTAGTCCACCACTCATATTTAATCCGCGCTGCTTTTCGTCTCTTCAAATTGACTCGTCTCGCTCCGTGACACCTCCTTTTACAAATTTGAAAAATAAAATCGTTAGTCTACCTACGACTTTTGTATACCGAGATAATTTTTATTAAATAGTAATCACTACCAAACCGTAACTCTTACATTAAAAATCAAAATTTCACTGTTTTAAGAAATAGTTGAATAATATAATTATAAAAGATTTTCATAATGATCCTCTGTAGTTACTGAAAAAGATATGTTTAAACAATTATCATAAAATAGACATCGAGCGCGGGGTCAAAGAGTGCCTTTACGAAAAAAAAAATATAAAATAAAAACATCTTATCATTGAAATGTTAACTTTGAGATAGTACAAATTACCTGTGGGAGCGTTAGCGACCGAGGAATTGTAGATAGTTATTAATTGAAATGATAAACTTATTACTAAAAATACTATGCGTACTTCTATTTATGCTAGATAGTGAATTAATAATTGGTATAGAGTTCGATTCCTTTGAAAATTTTCTGAAGGCAATTAGTACATATGACGTAATATTTAATAAAAACGTCCGAACGTTGGCCAGTAATAAAAAGTGTAATCATTGGTTCGTAAGGATCATCTTTCATCAACTATTTAGCCGTATTGACCAAAAATTTCAATGGTGCTGAAATAGAGAGCCTGACTCAAGCTGATCTATGTACAGCTATGAATAGGCTAATAAAAGTTTCCAGCCAAATAGAAGTAGACAAGATTTTAAAAAGCAGAATAGTTTTGAATAAAAACTATTCTGTTTAGTTTTACATTTAGTTTCTCATCATCAGTTTTACTGAATTCATTGCCAATGCAAGTTCCCCTTGATGTATGTTTCATACTTGGTCTAGTAATTTTTTGAAAACATGCAAAATAACCCATTTCTAGAAAATTATTTAAATATCTTGAGTTAAGGAGTAATGGTAATTATATAGAAGTATTTGTTTAAATCTTGTTTTTTTTTAATTTTTTTTATAAATAGATTATTGAATGAGATGCCTCGGACAAGGAAAGACTATTTCGGAACATGTCTTGGGTGCATGAACTGTGTAACACTCTTTATCGATGTCAGTCAGTAAATGCACTGAGTTGAGTTACCTCTTCAGTATACTTTATACAGAGGTACGTAATTGTAAGAATAGAAAAAATACTAGGTTTTTATGCATGTAATTGCATGTTAATTAATAAAATTGCAATTAAAATGCAGTCGCTGTGATTTTTGATATTTTTAGCTGTTTTAACTTCGGTTATTTCATTTATTTAATTTATTTAATTTAATGACAGGCATAGATTCCATTATATAGATATAAAGGTTATTATGGAGCCCGATTATTTTAGTTAAATTTTTACATGTGTATTTTTATCATTGTCAAACTCGTATTAGTGAAATAAAACTTGTGATTTTCAAATATTTGCAAAATGCAAGATAGTAAAATTTTAAGCTTGCAGACAAAAAAGGTTCACGCTATCTGCATGTTTTTCTGTTGAGAGATTAAAGCAATGTTTCGCCGAGTTTTAAAAAACCATAAACGACCAAATTATATACATCCAGCATGAAACTTTAACTAACAGAATTATTCAAATCTTAAAAAATTACAAAAAAATTTATTAATGTAATAACTAGTTCAATAAGTATTATATTTACACAGATTTCCTCTTATTCTGCTTTTATTTATAATTTTTATTATTATTTTTGTTATTTTAGGGAATTATAATTTTTTATTAATCAAAGGATCAAATCACTTTCTCGCACTTATTGAAATATAATATCTTTGAACAACTTTAAACTTGAATAAAAATGTTCTGTTATTAGAAATGATAGCTAGCTAAAGTGATTTTATTTTGTTCACATAGTAAACGTCAAAACAAAGTACAAGTTTGAATAATAAACCACGAGTGTTAATTTATTTTCGAGTAAATCGGTGAAACTTTCCGAACAACATCAACTAGGACTTCACTAATACCCAATACTTTTCTTGGTATTGGCTTGTCTTGTCTCGAGATTCAAGTTCAATACCAAGACAATATCAAAATAGAAATTTTCGATACTGTGCCAAGATTTCAAGTACCAAGAATATTATCTTGACAAGATTTTTAAAACAAGACCTTGCAAGATTCTTGGTCTCGATGGATTTTAATACGATTTAATAAGCTTTTTATGTCAATATGCATGTACACAGATTCATTAATTAATTAGCAATAAATAATGTTGTAGAAAATATTGTTATAAATGTAAAAAAAGTCTAAATTAATTTCGTTTTAAATTTTTTGGACTAATAAAAACAAACAGGTCTAAGACAGCTTAAAAAATTATTTTATTATATATACACTTTACATGTCTCTTTTTTTAATGGACTGTGCATCCATCTATTAATGCAAGTTAAAGCAGGAATAGAGTCGTCATTTAAAGAGCATCGGCTCTTGGAGACAGCCAATGACCCATCCGAAAAAACTCGTTCTGTTGCAACTGATGTGGGCATTATACTAAGAATATCTTTCGCCATATATGATAGCGAGGGAAATATATCTTTGTGCTCCTTTCACCAAATTAAAACATTGGTATCGGCAGGAACTCTTGCCGATTGCAAATATTCATTAATTTCATGATCTGAATAGACCGATCGTTTATTTGTAACATACACCGCATTTAAATCAATACAATCATCTTCGCCACTTCTCGTTGCTACAACTTCTTCACTTTCGTTTAATTTATCTAAAAAGTATTTTTCCTTAAAAATACACTTAAATTTATTTACAGTTTCATTCTTAATTTCTCGTCCCCATTTTGTTAAATCAAAGCTCTCCGCTTTATGCCGCGGATCTAAAACTAGCGATACGCAATATATCCAGTTACATTTTATATAATGTTTCAATAGTTTATCGCGACCTGCTTGGAAGGCGATAAGTAACTTTTCATCGATACTGCTTCTATCGATTTTAGAGTCTAAATCAAAAACAATAGTTTCTATTTTGTCCAACAACATGTTGAAAGATAGCACGGCTGTCGGTAAAATTACATAACTTTCGCCTGAAATAATATTTGAAATTTGTTTGAAGTGCTTTAAAAAGTCTAAAATACGCTTTATTACAATCCATTCGCTTTCAATTACTTTAAATTGATCCAAAGTTACATTATTACTGCACAGCACAACTAAGGCTGGTTTTAATTTAAATGCTATCTGAAGCATATCGCATGTGCTATCCCAGCGAGTTTTAACATCTAAGACAGGTTTAACATAAGAAATATTGGCGGCATTGCAACAGCTTTTTAATTTATTATTTTCTTCAATTTTTATGAATTTATGCAGTTTTTGAACTCATTTTATTATTTAATCAAAAAATTTTAATTTATACAACTCTTCACACCATAATGACATCAATTACAAACAATTTAAGACCAATTACATCAAAATTGATCAATCGATTGGACCTGTAGGTTACGCCAAAGCCAAATTTTTGAAACTGACACAACATAAGATAAAATGGGCATAGAGGCTTCTACTAGAGCTCATTTTGTCAGGAATCCAATATACTTTTAGAATATTATGTGAAAATTTTATTAATTATTATAATTTTTTTGTTTTAGGTGAATGAACATAAAAAAATTTATAGGTGTATACCCCCCTTAACTAAAACTTTGGAATATCTAATTTTTTTTAAAAATATTTCTAACCTTAAGAACTACTTGAATAAATATTTTTTCATTATTAAAATCACCATAGTTGGATTCGAAGCTATTTTCTTCCTCATCTTCAACTTGCTCTGAATTTTCGTCTGCTTCTATATTTATTAATTTTAATATATCCTGTATAACCAAATTTAAAATATAGGCGAAGCAGCGAAGATGCTGATCTTCAACATCAAAAGGCCACACTAATAGAATATGCAAAAGTTATGCAAAATTGTTTGATAATCATACACTGTTGTCTTGCAGTGCGAATGATAAAACTATGAGACTCTGGGATATAAGAAGTGGGGTTGAGTACAAAAAAGTTATATTTTCAAAGTACCCTGCATGTTCCATGGAACTGTCCAAAGATGGCGAGCTGGTCGTGACGACACATGATAAGATCGTCACCGTTTGGGAACGAAAAGGGTAAGTTGGTTTTCAGTCAAATTAATATTATTACTTCGAAATGTTTAAAATATTTTATACATCAATTCTTCTTTATTAAAATAATTTTTTTTTAATATTATATATACTATTCAATAGTACACATGTATTTTACATACCCTTAGATTCTTTCCTTATTGCGAAGAACTGCCCATCGATAATTATATTTTTATTTGTATTTGTATTTATGAAACCAGAAACATTGACATAAGTAGATATGATCAAAAGAGTATTAAATTTATTATGGTAAATATTTTTGTCATATCATATAATAACTTTATGATAGGTGGCTGTATCTAAGATGGAAATTGATACGCAAAATTGTAAGTCAGTTTAAGGTTCCTATATAGAGAGAAACGATAAAACTACTCACGGGAGCCGAAAAATCGGTTTCAATCTAGTGAGCAAAATGTGAACTAATCAAGAGACTACCTCTCTGGCGCACTCCTTAGACTGAACTTTCACACTAATTCTTTTTCTTATTCGAATATCGCACAATCCAAAATCTCAATGAACTCAGACATATGAGTCAACTTGAAATCATGCAAAATCTTGGAGTCAAAATGGATCTTGAGCACATTTGTCGAACCGATCCCGGACGAATCAATCTTGCCTACACACAAAGCTCCATCTTTCACGCTCGCAGAAGAAGCTCAGTAGGAAAAATGAGGCCATATACACTAGGAGCCGTTTCTCTCCCGCATGCAGAAGCTGCTGCTGCTGCTGCCGCCGCTGCTACCGCTATAACGCATCGCCCTCGCGCGTAATACTCGCTTTGCGCACTCGCACGTACAAAGTCTCTCCCTCTCTACTCTCTTATCGAGCATCGCATATCTAACAGGGCAGAGATCCTTCGGGCGCTACTGCTGCTGCGGAGGAAGCTCGCTGCTCGCGCCCAGATGGAAAACCGATATAGCAAGAGAAAGAGAGAGAGAGAGAGAGAGAGAGAGAGAGAGAGACGAATGGTATCGCCGTTATATATACGCGGAAAGCATTATTTTGCGCACGAGCCCCGTATACCCTGGCAGCGGCAGTACATACCTATATATGAAAATGCGCGCGACGCGCCGATTCGCATCTGTTACTTTTATGCTGGCCTGGCTGTGCCTGCATGTGTGTGCGTCGGGCTGATAAGGGCCGAAAAATTTATCGACTCCCGGCACCTCTGTCAAAAGCTGATCGCCTTCTGCATACACGCGTGTGTGTCTCTGCTTTTGTGTGCTTCTCTCTCTCTAGTTTTTTTTTTTTTTTTTGCATTTTGTTGAAGCGATAGGATCTTATCTGTGCTTTTTAGTTTTGCTTGAATTATAGCGAGCGTTGTCGCTGCGTACTGCTGCTGCTGTTGTGCTGGCTGTGTTTAGAAAATGAATGGTTAGAGCTGGCTTAGAGTCTGGATTTTGAAAAAAGATGTATCGGTTATGTGTCTCAACGATAATTTTGGAATTTAAATATTTTCAAGTCTTTTCAATTTATTGGTCTTCGCATTACCCAAACATATTCAATTTGAATATTCCACTTAATTAAAAATGTTATATTACAGACTCTTAAGATAGATATAGCATTTTTATAGCTACAACTTATTCAAGAAAATCATTTAGACTATGATCATAAAATGCACGCTTTCCATAATTTTATTATAGATCCAATATACTTTCACTACAATCGTTTGCCTCAGCAGCGATCGGAAGGTTAGACAAGCGATGACAGATCATTCGATATCATATTTTTTCCTGTAGGCTGATATATACATACACACGCGTACAACATCAACCTCACATTTCACGACAAAATTTATGCACAATTGGCAGCGACCGTAACGTACACGCACACACATCAAATGCACAGCACCACCAACGCACGGGTTACAACTTCCGACGAAGCGTCAAATTAAAAGCTCATTAACAAGTAAAATTCTTGTCTTCTCTTGCTCGAAATTAGGCAGAGACAAGACAAATCTGAGCGCGAGGAGAAGGAAAGAAAAAGACTGCCTCGTGTATACACAGACAACTCGCGGGAGAAAGACGTATGTACATAAGTATCAGCGAGCGCAAGATATATTAGCGCTCGGCATAGCGTGTCTGGTCATTTGGGGAGCTGCGAGAACGTAGGAATACCGCCGCCTCGCTAATTATGAAATTATGATAATTTTATGTGGCGGCATTTGCATTCTTTAAATAAATATTCCACGAACTCCGACGAATATTAAAATATACGTGTATATCGTAGCCGGACTCGCGGAGAGTCGAGAAAAGGTATTATGGTGTACGAGTCGCGCCGTGATTTAATGCCGATGCCGTTGCCACGAGGAATACGCAGTTTGTTAACACCGTCGTATATGAAATTTATCAATTACTGGATACTGATATGTTCAGCGATTTAACGATTGCATTGTCGCGCTTCGGAGCTTGTTTAATGGAACGGAGTCAAATGATATTTATCATCCTTGTAAAGGCTGAATGAAATTATATTTGTGATGGGAATTGATATATTTGAGTTGATAAATTTCAAATTATTCGGAAAGTTTTTTTAAAAAATATACAGTCGATTTACATGTGCGTCATTAGAACGAGCGTATGTGCGAAATATTGAGAAAACTTTTAAATACAATCCGAAAACAGCATTACATAAAGAAGCAGTTGGATATTGCAGACAGTATATTGCGACCTACAATTGACCTTGAGCTCATAATTAATTACACAGTAAACAAAGAAACAGTAAAATATCTATTTATTTTACCATGTTATTCTCATTCGCATTATGAGCTATTCTCACGAAATTTTGATCGTTTATGTTAGCAATACTTGCGCTTGCCTTGATGTTTTGCACTGCCAGACCAGAATAAAAAAACTAACCTTTAGAATTTTTGGTGCCACCAGAAAAGAAGACAAACCAATTTAAAATAAGAAACAACAAATAACATTTTTAGAAATAAGCTATAATTTTTTGCAAATACATCATTTGCTCTGTCCTATACCTATAAAAGGCAATGTATGCAAAGCAGCAAATCCCCCGTCTCTTCAAGCTCCTTAACCGCGAATAAAAATCGCTGCTAATGGCTCTGACAATTTGCTTTCTCAAAAAGTTTCAATTTTTTTCAATATTATTTTTTAATATTGAATTCAATAAATAATGAAATACATTGAAATACATGCAGAAATAGATTTCGATGATGTTCATTCATACATAGCTTACTTTATAAGAAAGCCAATGCATCGAATAAAAAGATTCTAACATTCAGAGCATTATGTCGAGTTGCAAAATTTCGGTAAAAATAAGTTGCACATATGATCTTAAAGTTACATGTGCACAGAATTTTATTAAAAAATATTCCTTCGGTTCGGAAGCATACAGCAAATATGAATTTGGATCAGACACACTGACTTACACACAGAGAGTCCCACAATTGCGGGTTTCTCGCGTGATAGCCGGTCTCGGCTGGCTAGGCATCTCCTCGTTCTCCAACACTTTTCTCTCCCGCACCGCCGCGTATCGTCCCGTGTACGACCTCCGCTTCTTCCTCCACGCGTGTCTCCTCTCTCTCTTATACGGCCGCGCGCGCGAAAAAGCCAATGTACGCAGTCGCTCGTGTCACGGCCTTTAGCTCTGTCTCTCGCTCCCCTTTCCTCCTGCATGTGTCTCCCTTTCTTCGCGGATCCTTGTACCCTTTTTCTTCGCTCTGCCATGTGTGTATGTGTGTGCGCGCGCGACGTCAATCGAAGAATCGATCCGCGCGCAGAGAGAGAGAGAGAGAGAGAGAGAGAGAGCCTCGCTTTTGCTCTCTGCGGTGCGGCTTCTAATTGACAGTTAACTGCCACCGAAGATGTTTTATTACGCGTTTGTTTAATTGCGCTGGCCGCTTGCGGGGCCGTTTGTCGTGGTGGACGGGGAGACCCTTGCCGCCGCTAAAGCCGCATGCGGACAGTCGACAAATAAAGCAAACAAGCGGCTTTGTGCGAGAGAGGAAGAGCACACGCGGTATACGACTGTGTAGTTGAGCGTGATTAAAAGGGCTCGATTTCGAGTTTTTGCCGCTGGATCTTTACTTAGTGTGCCGGCCCGTGTACCTATACACTTCGACTTGAATTCGCGTAATGAAGAGTCTTATCTTGCGACTCTGAAAACTCTTCTGTTGTACAGCCGAATGAAATTTAGTTGTTGCTGCGTTGATCGATATTTATTTATTTTCAGCTAAGATTCTGTTCGTTGCTTGATAAAATATCATTTTCTTTGCCGATTTAAAAATGAATTTATCGATGACTACCAGCTATGGTTCACTTATAGAAATAATTCTACTCATATTCATTAATGTTCTGAATTGAGGTGATTTGCTTTTTTAATTCTATATACAGACTTTAAATAACTTTAAATAATATAATTTATTTTATAATTACTAAACTTTAAATTTATATATAAAATATACTAATATATATACAGGGTGTCATTAAAGTACCGAAACACCTTAATAATTCGCTTGGAGTGCACTACCAAGAAAAACGTTTCATACAAAAGTTTTATAATTTTTCCCCGGCTATCTAATGGTGACCTTGACCATGTCCTTGGCCATTACCTTCAAGGTTATTTCAAGGTGAAGTTGATTTTTTCAAGTAGAAACCCCTACTTTTAACCCCGGGAATGGTAAGAGCGGAAAATTATACGTTCGAATATGACCTTAAACTTAACCTTGAGGTCAGTGGTCGGTGGTCAAGTGCATAGTGGTACAACTGGATAACTCGCCTGGAATGCACTCGAGAAGAAAAAGTTTTAGTAATTTTTTCCAACTATCTAATAGTCCTTCATACACGGAAAAAAAATTGGTTACCCCAACTAATGATTTGGTTAAATATTCCGCAAGCAGTAAACATAGTACAGTAAACCATGAACAGTTTTTGTAACTATATTCTTGATGCTTCATTTAACAAAGGTAGTCTTTATTGATACAACCAAATATATCAGTTATAATAACTAATTTCGAATTTTTTTAATACGTATGGTTTGTTTTTTAATTCCAATGTTGCCAAGTTTGAGTTTAAAAAAATATAATCAAACGCACTACAAATAAACGTAGTGCACTGAACCAAACCAATAGTTGCATATGTCAATATCAAATTTCAACGAAGTTACTTGGTTGATATATCAATTGACTTGGTTGCGCCTTATTTTACCATTAAACTTGGTTACCACAACCAATTTTTTTCCGTGTATGATAGTTTCTCGAGTAGTGCAGTGGTTGTTTCTTTAATAGTCCTTTTTAGAATTATTAAAGAACAACCGAGTGTGGATTTTTCTGATTTATTATAATAGTCCTCTTTTTTCATCCGAATGGCTCACCTAACAGAGTAAGAAAGTTTCACTATTAATGATGAGAGGATGGGCAACAAATCTATTTAATGAAACCTACTGTAATGGCGAAAAAGGAACTGGGATTAATAAGAATCGCCAAAAATCTGGAATGCCAAATACCGAAACAACAGAAGAGCTATTTGTGATTATAAACAAGGGCAATCTGATTGCCCATTAATATTGATTAGACTGTAAGACCAATAGAAAAATCTTTGTCAGTTTATAGAAGAGCTATTTGCTTATTTGCTTATTTGATTATTTTGTTTTTTGGTTATTTGGCTATTTGGTATGACTCAAGCGCTCACTCGTGCCGGCCGAGGCTGTAGATATTATATCGGCCTTATGCCGTGCGCGTTAAACGAAAAAACAATTTTTTCCAGTCGAACATATATTTTTGACACCGATGAAAAATCAAATTGATTTATTTGATATAGTTTGAGAAAACATCGACTGATTATACGATTATAATAATCGAACGACATGATTCGCAATATAAATTAGGTTATCTGCGCGTTCGATTTTCTAACTATCCAGCGATGCGATCAAAATCAAAATCATTTGGCAGCGCATCGAAAGATAACGCCTTTCACGCGATTACACCATTATTGCAAATCTAATACTGTCGATTTTGTTATTATATCATAACCGAAACGACAAATTTTCGATTAAAACGTACCCGTCCCAAAATAATCGCCTCGACAATTACAATCACAATTCGTCCATATAAATTCGTCAAAAACTAACAATACGAACCTGCAGGTATTTCATCAAAAAGCCCTCGTTCAAACCCACCACCCAATGTCGTTCTTCCTCCTGGAAGCACAGACTCTCTCTCTCTCTCTCTCTCTCTCTCTCCACTCGCACCGGCCATTATGTAAAGTGCGACGGTTTATTTTGGCGCGCGAGACGTCCAGGGCCGTTTATCAAATCGCGTGTTCCCGGCCATGTATATATACGTGCACGCACGCGGCGATGTAGGCCACACGTACACCTACACTCGCGCATATATACATAGAGAGAGAGAGAGAGAGAGAGAGAGAGAGAGAGAGAGAAAGAGTAGCCATAGCGTTGAAGCTTATAAGCGATGCTCGAGCCGATTAGAAAAGGACGCGCATTTTTCAAAGTCTCCTATGCGGGGCTGAGAAAGCTCGAGCTTGCATGCTCATGTGCGTTGTGGCGTATGGTGTTTGAAAAGCGAACTTTGTTAAGAGCGCTTTCTTTTGCGAGCTTTAGGTGAAATCATTTTCAAGTGATGTCAAAAGTGCCTAATTTGTTATAGTCTTCGAGATTCGAGTCGTGAATCGCAAACAATCTCATTTGTCGACGTACTATATTATTTTGCTCGGAGAGAGAGAAAGGCAGCGAGTCATAAACTTTAGCCCGAAAACAAATGATCGTGCACTTAAAGATCCCTTGGCAATTCAAAGCCGAAACAATTATCTCACGTATACCGACGGCCCCACTATTAAATTTCAAACAAAAGCAATCTATTTCTTGTCTGGAAATCGTTTCACAAAACGAAACCTTGATTCGCACCTGGTCGAGAAAAGCAACCGCGTCTATATACATACAATGCTGCAGAAAATGCAGCACAACACAGTATACTCGTGCTACTTGTCCAGCCGCGTAGAATCATCATCATCATCATCGTTTGCCTGCACAGAGGGAACAAAGGGTTTTAACAGTCTCGTCGGCGCTTTCACCGAAAGTGCAAAAGGAAAAGCCAAGAGAGCCTTTGTGTGTGTATGTGTGTGTTTGTGTGCTGGAGCGTCGTCAAGCCGTGCGATTTTCTCGGGCAAACGTCCGGCCTCCTCGCAGTTCGCCGCTGTTCTATATACTCTCGAGCCTCTTAAAATGGCCGCGATATCGATTCCCTTGTGTGCCCCATCGAGTCTCCTGCTCGCGGTTCCAAGACTTGCGATTCGTTTCCTTTGACTTTCGACCTGGCGGATGTCAGAAATTCGATTAATTTCCTAGAAATCAGAATATTGTATTATCGACATATTTCATGAAAGTAAAATGATCCTTTGATAAATTAGTTATAAGACATTCTCCGCGTACTTCAAGGAAAACCAAGTCTAGCGAGAAGTTAGAACGAAATCATTGTTGAAAAACACTGTACGATCAATCCGTTTAAAAACGGGAAATTCATACTATCTTCGAAAAAGAAAAAGAACAAAACCAATCAAGTCTTTAATTTACACGAAAATCTCACGCGCGATTCTGCTCAACGACTTATTCCTAAAACACCTAAACGACCCATAAAAAAGTCCACGCTCGTTACGTTCAAACCGAGCCCCGAAACATCGATCCTTTCTATCGAGCTGGTGCACTTAACCGAGAATCGAGTAATGGCTCCTTAAACTCCTCGAGACTTTTAATTAAACGCCGAGAGAGGAAAAGAGAGACTATAATAGAACGCGCATGCATCATGAGAAAATGCGAAGTTGGCATACGTCACTGAGTGTGTGTGTGTGTGTGTGTGTGTGTGTATGTGACGTCAGCTATTATTTGCGATATACGCGTGTTCACATAGTCAAATGGGGGGGAGGGAGGAACAATGAGAGGCCTCCTCGCTATGGCTTTTTTTTACGTGCTCGAAATTTATGGAAATTACGGTGGCCTGAACGCTCCTTCCTTCGTCCTGTTTCTTTTTTCTTTTCATCCTTCCTCTTTCTCTCGCTCCATTATAAGCCACTTAAGGATGAAGCCCTGTAACTTATTAATATATCAGTGGCTTTTTGTGGCCGATGATAGTGAAGTTTATGCGCTGACGGTTTGTACTCTTTAGGTTGGACTATGGGATTTATGTGAGTATTCGAAAGGAAACGTTATGCTCGACCAAGTGTTTCAGAGCCTGTAAGTAAAACTGTGCTTTTGAATCGAATCATTCTTTGATTGTTTTTTTTTTTTTTAAATACAATGAACACCTAAATAAAACATAATAGGTACTCGAAGACACTTATTGTTATTTAATACGATAATGAAAAATTCATTCGCTTCATCAATTCTAATGATTATTAACAGTTATGCATGTGTAAATGTGAAACCATTAATGTATACAAATTCTCCTCATCAATCCAATAATAAATTAACAAACTAATCCAATAATAATTAAAGCAACAAACGTAAAAGTCGTGTATGCAACAAATAGTTCATAAAAGTACATAGAAGTTTATAAAAAAAAAAAGAAAAAAAGTCGAGAGACAACGGGCAATCCTTAAGATTACCGAACCAGCGGTGCACCAAAGTTCTATGCGGCCGAATTCGGTTGTGAACCGAATTAGTAACGCTTAGACGAGCATCGCGGTTCGAGCAGAGCCTCAGCTCTGCTGCAGGCATCGAAATTCAGAGTCTCCTCCCGGCGCTGCCGCTGTAAAAGCTGCAGCCGTAATAATATGGAAATGATATCCGCGGTGCTCCGCTGGCTGTTGCCTCTTGTAAACTCCCCGGCTTATTCGCGCTCCTTTATTGGCAACGTTTTGTTATACCCGAACTGCTTTCCTATATATGGGCTTATATACCGCCTGCTGTTGGATTGTTTTATATGTACAAGGATTGTGATTGGGACTGTAAGGTTTGAGCATGATATAATTATAGTATAATTTGTATAAGATGGGAGTAAATAATCGATTTCGGAACGAGGCTAAGTTTGATATCTACGACCTAACTTCAAAGCATGCAAAAAAAAAGCAATAAAATATATTTAAATAAAAGACAGTATGAACGCACGCAATATCATCTCTAATCGAGCGGATAGTCGCCAATCGCAAGCAGAATTATACAGCCATCCATCGGTTAGAACTGCCATTTTATTTAGTGATTCTTGGTCATTTGCCGAGCTGATTGCCTCCCCGCTCGCTATATCATTAATACAATATTAGTCGTGCGCGCGGCCACGCGTTGTCCATTTGCTTTATCTGGCGGCTGAATCGAGCGCGTTAGTCGGTCAGAGCGATAAGTTATTCCGTGCGCAGGACTCGTCCTCTCTCTCTCTCCCTCTCTCCACACTATTATCGCAAATATAGTGTGTGAAGCGAGAGAGGGATGAAAGTTGAGGTGGCAACTCTTTTACCTTCTCGCTTTATCCGCTTTCGCGTGTACGAGAAATATAAAATTTCCACGGTAGCAAAGAGGTTGACGACGCTCGGGAGCGTCTCTCTTTCTAGAATGGAATTTCGTATTAATATGCGGTAGAATTATTCTACATGAAACTGTCGTATTTGATCAATACTTTACGATGCAGCAATAATATCCGAGAATCAACGCGGATCGTCGCTCGGCGTGACTTTTGCAATAATAACAATTCCATTCGCGCGTATCTCGCGCTCCGCGAGGAAAAACTCTCGCGAAACTTTGCATCTACCGCTCGCAGAGGCGCGTAATTTATGATGCGCATCCATGGGCAGACGGCGACTTTTGAAATCGACGAATCCGCGGTATATTGAACGAACGAAAAAAGGAAGCAGCAAGAATGCACACACCGCATGAATCGCGAGTCGGTGCTGGTGAAATAACGAGGGGAAGGACAGAGAGATCGCGACGGGTCTATATAAAAACACACACACACGCGAGCAAATTTAGAATCGCGCGGCACAACTCGCGACTACATTGTATTCCGGGCATAAATATCACGGAATTTTTGCGCGCACGTAATTAGACTCGCTTTGGCTATCGATGTATACATATATACATACCGAGAGAGAAGCGACAGTCGCCTTTTATACCGCGCGCATTCAAATGAATATATATAACGTCGGTGCTCGCGTAAGCGCGCCGTAAGCGTACACAATCACAGAGAGAGAAAGAGAGAGAGAGAGAGAGAGAAATTAGATATAAAAGGTCCGCGGACGAGAGAAGAAAAAAAAACGAACGAACGTTTTATCTCCTCTTCTTTTTCCTCTTTATTTATACACGCATCGTGTGTGTACCGTTTGCTTCGAGAAAGAGAGAGAGAGAGGGAGAGAGAGAGAGAGAGAGAGAGGACCAAATGCTCTCCCCGCCGTGAGTAGGATCGCCTACTTTATCCCTTATTCAAATTAGCTAAAGCTGCGCGGCGGCGGTGGCGGCTGCCTCGCTTGATTTGAATACAAGCGCACGTGACTGCGCAGTTAAATATCGACCGCGCGAAATTATAATACAATAAGGATTTCGGAAAGGTGGCTCTCTTTTCAAGTTGCGAGAGAGCTCTATATATAAACACGGCAAAATGCTGCTGCACACGTGTGTTCGTGTCCGGCTGCAGGCGCACCGAGCTTTCGGCTGCAGGCTCTATATATATGATATAGCGATGGTCAATTGTCCTAATATACGAATGATTTGGTTTGCTCTGTGTCGCGTAGAGTGTCCATGTATTCTGCCTTTCGATTAATTTCCGATATTAAATGTGCTCGGGCTTAAGTTTATTTCTCGTCGTGTGTGTCGCCGCGACGACGCTCGAATCGGATATATAGGTATAATATACACGCGGACAACCGGATTTTCAAGTTGCGCGCAGGAATGCAGTCATTATTCCTAATCTGCGTGGATTGATAATTTAAGACCTTTACCGCAGCTGAATAAATTATAAATATATAAAAAAAAACAGATAAATCTCTAACGGTCTATTTACGAGTAGCCTAAATAATTGAGAACTGTTACAGTAAAGCGGTTCTCTTAATTAGCCCCTGAATCTGAAACGCAAATATCAGAGAATTTGCATCCACGCGCGTAAATCGCTAAATCAAGCAGCCGCAAAACGAATGAAATTCATATATATTCACATCCTCCACTCACTGAAGAAAATGATCGCAGAACGGAAACCGCACGGGGGCCGCGGCCCGCAAAATCAAAGCGGATAAATATCTCGCGGAAAAACGCGTCCCTTGCGTTGAGCAACTATATATAAAGCCACAGTCTCGATATACTCCACACAGTTCGCAGGATGTGCGATCGCGCAAGCTTCATAAGCGGCCCGCGCTCGCACATCCTCCGTATATATTCGCGAATTAATTAATAAAAATATTGCGGGTCTGTGCACGCACATAAAAATCTCATCCGCTTTCGTCAGCGTCAACACAGCAGAGAATATATATATACATGCCATTTCGTCAGATGTGTAAGCATTGCACAAGCTTCGATTCGTTCATAATTAGCGGAGTTGATTCATAAAAAGGAGCAGAGACGGCAGAATGAAGCGGCAGCTGCATGAATGAAAAGTGGAAAAGGAAAACGTACATACGAAAAAAACAAATACACACACACGAACACAGGCCTTGTGCCCGAAAGACGGCTTTTCCCATAAGTGAAACTCTCCGGAGCTCCTCGTGAATGGCGGCTCGCGTATGGAGGATTGCCCCATAAGCTGGAATAATGCGTTCTTATCAGATTCGAGAGCGCGAGCCGCGGATATATTCGACTCCCGCATCGTGTAGAAATGCACACTGTACGTAAACTCGTTCGCGCGTCTGAATGGGAATGTTATATCTAGCGTGGGCCTTTTGTGTCTATATGCTTAGATATATCCTCTAATTGCTTTATCATATCTATTGAGTTTTCTGTATACTTTTGGTAGCTGAGTTTACGTAATATGGCATTATTCGGATTGCTTACTTGCACAGCTTCAAAATTTTTGACTATTATCGGGAAAAAAAAAAACAGATAAATTTACACCGGTATTTAGAAGATAAAAATTGGAAAATTCTATTTTCTGACCGATACTCTCCGTTAATTGCTCAAATCATCACACTTTTATGCGGATATTTAATCCGTAAGCACTGCTATCACCTATATAGAAAATCACTTTTGCCATGGTTAAAGGTCTCTCATCGGCATCGTCGCACGACACAAATGGTCGCACTTTGTGTCCGATGAAAAATCCCCAGCGTCCCGCGCAACAACGCAAGTATAAGAATCGATGCACCTCCTCCTTCGGCGCAAAACTTAAAATGTAAGGGGAGCCGTTGCCGGGGCGCATTATCGCGGATCGCTCGCCGCGCTACACATCCATAATTCAAGCAGTCGTACAACGTATATATACGTGTGTGTGTGTGTGTGTGTGTGCAGTTTATTGTGCATATACGCACGTAGGCGATTGGTTCTTTAGCGCTCGATCCTCGCGGGCCTTATTCTCACCGACACCTGCGCACCGACTCTCCGAGTCTCTCTCTCTCTCTCTCTTTTATCCCACATGTTAATTTCCAGGGGGGGCCACCGCTATTGCGGCACCGAGACCTGGCTTTTATTTACCATACAAGCGCGCGAGCTTATCTGCGACAAATTTGTTGGGAGAACCTGGGAGAGCTGTCTTTCGGTTATGCGCCGAGAGATTTTGCTGTGTTATTCGGTCGTTTCAGGTTGCTGCGGTTGTAGAGCTTGATGTCTTTATAATGGATTAGGCACGAACGAGTTTATTCCGCTTGTGGAAAGCGTTTGATTTCAATTTCATGTTGGAAATACCGAGATCACAATGCATGATTGGAGATTTTTTTGTACCCGTGCCTATGAATTATCAATTCTTTTTTCACATCACAATTTTCGCTATAACAATCCTTGACAATTTTTGAAATGATAATGTTCGTAACAATGGTCAAAGCGACTTGGAAGCATTACGGCGAGGCATGCAAGCGCAAAGGTAACAACGAAGCTTTTCGATTGTGCATGCCATTTCAGTCGACCAAGGGTTTGTTCTCTCTCTCTCTGACTTTTTTTTTCTTAATATGTAGATTTATGCTAATCCAAGTGGCGCCATAATTAGAACCGTAATCAATTTCTCTGAATATCGCGTGGGCAAGCTCAGCGGCGTCGGTGGGACGGTGGAAGCTATAGAGCGCGCTCAAGCTCGCGAGTCCGAGTTCCGCTTTTCCGTTGTGTGTGTGTGTGTGTGTGTGTGTGTGGTTGCTCGAGCGTTTTTGCGCGAGATCATCGATCACGTAGAAATGCGTTTATTATACTCGGATTTCGTCTTATCTTATCGGGCCAACTGCTTGACGGATCTGATGCATAATTCAGATTAATTATGGCGCGCCTTGGACTCTCTTCGTCTATTCCTGTGTGCGTGTGTGTATGTGTGTTCAGGCGCTGGAGGACGCGGAAAGAAAGTGATATATCGAGTCGAGACTCGCTGTGTGTGTGCGAGACCTGATATATATATATATATATATATATATGTGGGAAGACAAATTCTCTGGCCGAAAATTTTGTTGCGCATTAATGATCGATGTCGACAGTTTCTTTCTGACGGATATAACCCGCGTATTTTCGTATGTTAATTCGTTGTTATACTTCTCTTTTATTTCTCTATCTTTCTTATTCTTTAAATTTGTTTGTCCGAGCGTAGAAATAGAACCAATTAAAATATGAGGAGTATCCGATGTGAGAACTTGAGTTTCAAGAGACACCAGAGGTGCGTGCTTAAATTTTCTTTAGCGTGTAAACATTGTTTTTCAAAAATTCTTAAAAACATTTTTTAACATCCTAAGAATAAAAATGAACTATTTTTGAGAAAATATTTTATCGTTTCCGTGTGTGTGTCAAATCATGACCAATTTAAAAACTCATTTTTTTTTTTTTTTTTGCGACATGGAAGCTAAAAATCAATGTGAAAATGACTTTTTTAAATATGTTTTATTACTTAATTTATTTATAAACTATATATTAAATATATAGCGAAACAAATAATTAAGTTTGAAGAAACTAAGTGCCAATGAATTGGCAGTGGTTTTCTTTTTCTTGTGTTATACATCATTTTAACCATTAATTAATTTAGAAGTTATAGTTCCTTGTAGTTAATGTTAAAGGTGTAGAGGGCTCGAATGATCGTCAAGAAACAAAAGAATTTTTCAGCAAAATATTTATTTAAAGAACATTTACTACGACGTTTCGATGGCTCATCAATACTAGTGCCGTCCTCGTCAGGCTAGAAATTCATATAATAAGGGAAAGGATTTAATATCAACACTAAAACTTTTACACGAGTACACTACCTAATAATACAATTTCTTTGAACGCAATAAGTAGAACGTATGTTCTTGGGTACATTTATTTGAAATAAGTTATATTTAAAACTGCGAAAAATACTTTATAATTAATTATATCATTAAATATTAACTATAAAATTTAATATTTAAGTATTAAACCGTCAATCCAAAAAACACTTACAGCATCAATCGCGAGGCCTTTCAATTCAACATTCTTGTAATAATTCTGTTTGCTAATTTTCGTACATTATCATTAGCTTTGTCTTTTTTCCTCTTTAGATCTCTCCCGAGCCTCGCGATACATACTCGACAATGCATACATGCGTTATGCTTGTCGCGAGGCTCGGGAAATTACATAAGAGAGGTGTGAGGGTAAACTCTTTGACTGGTCGAGTCCATAAGAAAAAATTGCGATCGCCATTGAAATGACTAAATTTATACTTTATTTAAAAACTAAATGATGCAATATTCATAATTATTAAAGAATATATATTACCAAAGTTATTTCCTTTAATTAAATAGTAAGTATGAATTTATTAGATAACCTATATGAATAAATCATTATTTGGGGCCATAAATTAATAAACAGTTGTCCTTGCATGCCATGTAAAATACAATTTAATCAGGAAGTGAAAAAGAACCAGAACAACCTCCTAAAAAACACAATTAATATGTATGTACCATTTTTTTCTACCGTGACAGTTTGCTATACACTAGTATAATCAATAAAGTTCACATTAATATTCACAAATACAAATGAATTCATAGGTCAAATTCAAAGGAACGTATAGAGAAATATTTTTTTTCTGCGTCTTTAATTATGAAATTCTGCAGGGAATGTAGGTGTCTTATCACAAACGCTTTTTTCTCTCTGCTCAAATCAAGTTTAGTTACCACATTATCATCGAAACATTTTCATAAGACTAAATTATATTAAAAGCCCGTTTAGTACAACACAAAGACACTGAAATTACAAACAGTCATCTGAAAAGAAGATATATTAATACGTCAATTATACAACGTACTTACTAAATTTTCTTCGAATACTCTCGCAACCATTTCGCCATCATTAAACCCATAGTACAACAATATCGCTTCTCGCCCTTACGTCGAATTTTCAATCTCAGCAATTAAGCAATTTCGAGAGGAACTTACACGCCGGTCTAACTAACGTCAAGGAACACCTTGCCTTAGAATTCCATCCATTTGCCAATGCAAGAGAGCTCCGGCGGGCCTCGAACGAGCGCAAGTAGAGAAACGCCTGGCATACCAAGACGACAAAATACTGCCGAGTCTCTCTCCTCGTTCTCGGTTCCCCCCTTTTAAGGAACGAATAAATGGGAGCGCGAACGAGTAAAGATACTGCCCGATTATATGCTCGCAGCGCGCAAAGAGTAATCGCACGGCTGTAAGGGCTTGACGTGCATTTTAGTGGAAAAGGAATACATTCAGAATTTGGAAGTTAAGCCAAGTTTATTTTTTTTTTTTGACATTGGTAGGTGAAAAAGTAAAATCATATTGCGCAGAGAAGTTGAGATTTGTTTCTTCGACGCCGCGGAGGAATTTAAAAAGTAGCGTGACAATGGTCAGACCAAGGATTTTCGGGAATCCGTGGAATGGAGTTGTTTGGGATTTCGAGTCTTCATTGCGAATAAGGAGACAAACAGACTGTAATTCTCGATTGTAAATCTCTTCTACCCCTTTTCAACGCATTCCCTTTGATTTTATGCATCCTTTGTTGTTCTTTCCTTCACCAAGTTTTACTTTATTTGCGGCAGCTGTGAATTGTTGACAAACTTCATATTCTGATCGCACTTTGATAATAAAAAATGGTATAACCTCCAACAAATACAGGAGATTCTTGCTCTAAATTTGCGCTCGAGTAAAATTATAGAAAATATCTATTTTGATTGAGAAACATAAGGCAAAAGAAAGTTATTTGTTATTCAGAGTTTTTACCGAGTACTTGGTTATAGTGACAAATTTATTGCTTGGTTAAAAATAATAAAATCTTCATTATCGTGATTATATGAATTGTTTAATCGTGAATTTAAGCAATTTTTTATTTTTTTATTATTAATAATATATATTCAAAAACTCTGTTACATTTTTTGCGTAAAATATCTCTGCATAGCATGAAGAATAATCACGATGAATATTCGCGAGTACATAAAGAAAGCGATGATTTTATAAAATAATTTCAGGTGTTGATCTTGAGATTGCTCGGAAAAAAAAATCCAAAGTGCAGCAGCTCAGATGAAGCATTCAATGGATAACCATAATACAGCTAATTAAACAAAGCGAACTCGTTACGCGACCGCAACGTAGCGGCGCTCGTCAACTGAAAAAATTATGAAAATGCGCCGTAATGAAGAAGCTAAAAGCCGTCTAACTCGAAAGATAAAAAAAAATAGGCGGAATAAAAGATTATCTCCACTGATTATTTGTCTAAATAAACAAGCGTGTCTAACGTTACGGAAAAAAAAATATTATCCTGCCCGTTACGAACACACACACACACACACATACATACACACGAGATACACTCATCCATCGAAACGAATAACGGAAAAAGAAAAAAAAGCATCGAATCGTAATGAAGCTTGGCTTTATTAACCGAAACAATGAGCGAAAGTAAAGCAGCCCCCAAAGCAACGCACCAACATTCATCGACCGCTGGCGTTTTATTTCGCTCATTCTTCTCTCGCTCTTCTCTCGGCTCTTTTTACAACCCGCGGGCGCGTATTTCCACCTTTTATATTTAAAAAAAAATCGCACTTTAGATGCGTTATAAAGATAACTCGTCATCCGTAATGTCTATTTCGCCTTTATTGTTTTCTCCGCTTTTTCCTCGCCCGTACACACACACACACATACACACAAAAACAGCTTTGTACTCGTTCCTCGCCTTTTTTTCGCATTCCGTATATTACCCTCACCAAACACAATAGCACACACACACACACACATACCTCTTTATCTAACATTCTTTCGAAAGCAACGTCGCGTTTTTTTTCTCTCTCCCTCTCACTCGCGCGTGCACACTCGTCGATTCTCTCGCTTTTGCACGTAAACGGCTTCATTTCGCTGCCTGGCGTTCTTTCTTTCTCTCGCTTTAACGTCGTCCCGTCGTAAAACGTCGCGCGTAGCAGTACGTTAAGGAAGCTCGTGTATATACGTAGGCGTTCGGGAGAGAGAGAGAGAGAGAAAGGAAAAAGTAAGGAACGGGAGGAAGTTCAACGGCGAGCCAATTCGCCTTTTACACTTTTAAAAATCCCCCGCCTTGGCCTCATCATACTTTTAAATATCCGCGGCGCGCGAGTCTTTTCTCGTTAAAAAAAAAAACAAACCAAGGAGCTTCTCGTCCTTTTTCTACGACTGCTCGCTTCGCTTCTTGCTCCTTTTTTTCGCATTTCAGCAAGAAAAAAATGCTGTTGAACAACTTTATCGTGCAGTTAGTATCTGTTGTGTGTGTGTGTGTGTATGCATGGAATAAAGAAGTAATGATTGTTGAACAGAGTGACAGAGGATGGTAATTTGTTTGGGAAATGCAAGCTTAATGGAGTATTCCGTTCTTGGGGGGGTTCTGTTATGCTGTCTTTTATGGTTCGGCTAATTAAGGGCTTTGCTTCTAAAGCAGGAAGGATGCGTTTTACGCACAGTCTACGGCGCGGTATACGGTAGTTTATTCAAGACTTCGGTGCTTCTGCGCGTGATAACGTTATTTGGAAGGGTCAGAAAAATGACTGCTGGAATTGAGCTGTTTAACGAATATCTGCATATATACGGGTGTGCAGTACGGAAACCATCGGATTGAGCCAGCTCAATTTATTTCTTTTTAAACTATCATCATATAGCAGGCGATATTTCAACAGTCAAATTTAATCCTTGCAAAATAAAAACTAACGCGTAACGAGTCGTTTTTTTTTTCCTCCCGAGATTCTCAGCATGTACGCACGACGTACCCGAAAGAAAAGAAAATGGAGGCGCAAACGAGGAGCAAAGAGAGGAAAAAAAAAGTAAAAAGGCGTGGGAAAAATCGGCGGGAAAACAAAAGGACAAGGTGGTGTGCGTCTCGTCTCTCTCTCTCCTCCCTCTCTCTCTCTCTTTCTCGCTTATAATAACGGAAGCGCGAGCCTCGCGTGCCGTAATCATCGGCCCAATTCTCACCCAACACTCGGCGTCCGCCCATCATGTATATATATACTATTATAGGTGTAAATCTCGCTCGGCTTGAATTTTCTTCGAGTGGCATTTACTTCAAATTCGAAGTTATATTCAAGCGGCTATATGTGAAATGGAGTACACGTTGATTTATTTCGACTTTGCGTTGCTGCAGTCGATTGAGTTATTAATAAAACTTGATGGCTGGATGGAATTGTGATTTTACTGATTTCGAAAGACTTATTACTGAATCTTGGTATTGTGTGTTTGCTGCATTTACATCGAGTTTTCTTTTTCTTTTTCTTTTTTTGAGTTAAATGTATAGTTTGGAGAGCTCACGCGAATAGTCGTTATTTCGAATATTCTTATATGCTAAAATAAATAAAGAATAGTTTCTTTCGGGTTAGATTGAAATTCTGTTTAGCAGAGTATAGATACGCTGACGGTGTCAGCATTTTCAACAATTATCTTTTCCCAATTACATATATTTTTATAAATTGCCTATCTCTGATTCTGTGTCGCAGTTGCATTATGTCAATCAATTCAGCTCCAAAGCTCAAGTATAAGAAACAAAATATTCATCTTTGAAACGCTACCAATACAGAATCATTTTGAATCGGAATTTTGCAAAATATTGCGTTACGATCCCATGCGCATTAACAGTTGCGGATTCATGGTAACATCCGTCACAGAGGTCCCGAGAATTAATTCGAAATTTCAATAGGAACTATACCCGCCAGACTATGCATACCTTCTTCGTCCATGAGACTTAGTTTTCACCCTGGCTAGAGGAGGGAACCGAGGAAACGAACTGTCATTGTCGCGGCCGCGAGGTGAGAAACGATGCGCAAAGCCGATAAGCCGCGCGATGTGGCTGCATTGCACGAGCCGACGGATGCGAGTTGCGCCGATGCACGCGTTTGGTATACAGCGAAATTCGCTCCGTTTGCTCTCGGGGGGCTTTTCGCCTCAAGGCTGAGAAAAAGGTTGCGCTGAATGCGTGCGATCTCCTCTTGTTTTTACGACCTGCGCTTAATTGCTATATCAAATGAGGATTTTGACGCGAATCCGCGGCACAAAGCTTTGATGTATACGTTGTTAAAATGCTCAATCTCGTTGGGTTCAGATCTTTTAAATAGTTCGATAGGTATACAAAAACGATTGAACACTATTATATTGTTTTTGTCGAGCGCAAAGAGATCTGATTTTACGTCTCCTTTAAAGGCAACGAGCTTGAGATTTTGGTATACGTATCGAGAAATTATCCCGTATCCAATAGCTTGATAAAGTATAACTAACGAAATCCATCATTAAATATAAAATAATGCTACATTTTTCTCACTCATCAGCTAATGATTCTCACAATAATAATCCAACAGTCGGTCGTTGCGCAGCATAACCAAAGCAACTCCTATAGGGCAAAATTACACGGCCCATTCCCATTCAGAACTGCGCTATGCGCAAAGCAGAGACGCACACACACACACACACCACTCTCGTATACTCAGCATTGCAGAGAGCGCAAAAACTGCCGCCAACTCGTCAGCAGCAACGACGGGAAGTCGATATATATATATATATATATATAT